>CM059998.1:45158666-45429254 GCA_030463065.1 Aphidoletes aphidimyza
AGGAAATCTCAACATTGGATAAGTGTATCGTCATGAAAATTTCAGGGGGCACTCTTCTCTTGTAGTGCTCTGACTTTGATATGTATAGTATGTGTCACATTTCACTCTAAGTGTCTGTGTTGCAGCGCATCGAAAATCCTGTTTATGAATCGTTGAATTTTCGAATCAAAATTTTGACAATTTTGAAGCAGGAAATCTCAACATTGGATAAGTGTATCGTCATGAAAATTTCAGGGGGCACTCTTCTCTTGTAGTGCTCTGACTTTGATATGTATAGTATGTGTCACATTTCACTCTAAGTGTCTGTGTTGCAGCGCATCGAAAATCCTGTTTATGAATCGTTGAATTTTCGAATCAAAATTTTGACAATTTTGAAGCAGGAAATCTCAACATTGGATAAGTGTATCGTCATGAAAATTTCAGGGGGCACTCTTCTCTTGTAGTGCTCTGACTTTGATATGTATAGTATGTGTCACATTTCACTCTAAGTGTCTGTGTTGCAGCGCATCGAAAATCCTGTTTATGAATCGTTGAATTTTCGAATCAAAATTTTGACAATTTTGAAGCAGGAAATCTCAACATTGGATAAGTGTATCGTCATGAAAATTTCAGGGGGCACTCTTCTCTTGTAGTGCTCTGACTTTGATATGTATAGTATGTGTCACATTTCACTCTAAGTGTCTGTGTTGCAGCGCATCGAAAATCCTGTTTATGAATCGTTGAATTTTCGAATCAAAATTTTGACAATTTTGAAGCAGGAAATCTCAACATTGGATAAGTGTATCGTCATGAAAATTTCAGGGGGCACTCTTCTCTTGTAGTGCTCTGACTTTGATATGTATAGTATGTGTCACATTTCACTCTAAGTGTCTGTGTTGCAGCGCATCGAAAATCCTGTTTATGAATCGTTGAATTTTCGAATCAAAATTTTGACAATTTTGAAGCAGGAAATCTCAACATTGGATAAGTGTATCGTCATGAAAATTTCAGGGGGCACTCTTCTCTTGTAGTGCTCTGACTTTGATATGTATAGTATGTGTCACATTTCACTCTAAGTGTCTGTGTTGCAGCGCATCGAAAATCCTGTTTATGAATCGTTGAATTTTCGAATCAAAATTTTGACAATTTTGAAGCAGGAAATCTCAACATTGGATAAGTGTATCGTCATGAAAATTTCAGGGGGCACTCTTCTCTTGTAGTGCTCTGACTTTGATATGTATAGTATGTGTCACATTTCACTCTAAGTGTCTGTGTTGCAGCGCATCGAAAATCCTGTTTATGAATCGTTGAATTTTCGAATCAAAATTTTGACAATTTTGAAGCAGGAAATCTCAACATTGGATAAGTGTATCGTCATGAAAATTTCAGGGGGCACTCTTCTCTTGTAGTGCTCTGACTTTGATATGTATAGTATGTGTCACATTTCACTCTAAGTGTCTGTGTTGCAGCGCATCGAAAATCCTGTTTATGAATCGTTGAATTTTCGAATCAAAATTTTGACAATTTTGAAGCAGGAAATCTCAACATTGGATAAGTGTATCGTCATGAAAATTTCAGGGGGCACTCTTCTCTTGTAGTGCTCTGACTTTGATATGTATAGTATGTGTCACATTTCACTCTAAGTGTCTGTGTTGCAGCGCATCGAAAATCCTGTTTATGAATCGTTGAATTTTCGAATCAAAATTTTGACAATTTTGAAGCAGGAAATCTCAACATTGGATAAGTGTATCGTCATGAAAATTTCAGGGGGCACTCTTCTCTTGTAGTGCTCCGACTTTGATATGTATAGTATGTGTCACATTTCACTCTAAGTGTCTGTGTTGCAGCGCATCGAAAATCCTGTTTATGAATCGTTGAATTTTCGAATCAAAATTTTGACAATTTTGAAGCAGGAAATCTCAACATTGGATAAGTGTATCGTCATGAAAATTTCAGGGGGCACTCTTCTCTTGTAGTGCTCTGACTTTGATATGTATAGTATGTGTCACATTTCACTCTAAGTGTCTGTGTTGCAGCGCATCGAAAATCCTGTTTATGAATCGTTGAATTTTCGAATCAAAATTTTGACAATTTTGAAGCAGGAAATCTCAACATTGGATAAGTGTATCGTCATGAAAATTTCAGGGGGCACTCTTCTCTTGTAGTGCTCTGACTTTGATATGTATAGTATGTGTCACATTTCACTCTAAGTGTCTGTGTTGCAGCGCATCGAAAATCCTGTTTATGAATCGTTGAATTTTCGAATCAAAATTTTGACAATTTTGAAGCAGGAAATCTCAACATTGGATAAGTGTATCGTCATGAAAATTTCAGGGGGCACTCTTCTCTTGTAGTGCTCTGACTTTGATATGTATAGTATGTGTCACATTTCACTCTAAGTGTCTGTGTTGCAGCGCATCGAAAATCCTGTTTATGAATCGTTGAATTTTCGAATCAAAATTTTGACAATTTTGAAGCAGGAAATCTCAACATTGGATAAGTGTATCGTCATGAAAATTTCAGGGGGCACTCTTCTCTTGTAGTGCTCCGACTTTGATATGTATAGTATGTGTCACATTTCACTCTAAGTGTCTGTGTTGCAGCGCATCGAAAATCCTGTTTATGAATCGTTGAATTTTCGAATCAAAATTTTGACAATTTTGAAGCAGGAAATCTCAACATTGGATAAGTGTATCGTCATGAAAATTTCAGGGGGCACTCTTCTCTTGTAGTGCTCCGACTTTGATATGTATAGTATGTGTCACATTTCACTCTAAGTGTCTGTGTTGCAGCGCATCGAAAATCCTGTTTATGAATCGTTGAATTTTCGAATCAAAATTTTGACAATTTTGAAGCAGGAAATCTCAACATTGGATAAGTGTATCGTCATGAAAATTTCAGGGGGCACTCTTCTCTTGTAGTGCTCCGACTTTGATATGTATAGTATGTGTCACATTTCACTCTAAGTGTCTGTGTTGCAGCGCATCGAAAATCCTGTTTATGAATCGTTGAATTTTCGAATCAAAATTTTGACAATTTTGAAGCAGGAAATCTCAACATTGGATAAGTGTATCGTCATGAAAATTTCAGGGGGCACTCTTCTCTTGTAGTGCTCCGACTTTGATATGTATAGTATGTGTCACATTTCACTCTAAGTGTCTGTGTTGCAGCGCATCGAAAATCCTGTTTATGAATCGTTGAATTTTCGAATCAAAATTTTGACAATTTTGAAGCAGGAAATCTCAACATTGGATAAGTGTATCGTCATGAAAATTTCAGGGGGCACTCTTCTCTTGTAGTGCTCCGACTTTGATATGTATAGTATGTGTCACATTTCACTCTAAGTGTCTGTGTTGCAGCGCATCGAAAATCCTGTTTATGAATCGTTGAATTTTCGAATCAAAATTTTGACAATTTTGAAGCAGGAAATCTCAACATTGGATAAGTGTATCGTCATGAAAATTTCAGGGGGCACTCTTCTCTTGTAGTGCTCCGACTTTGATATGTATAGTATGTGTCACATTTCACTCTAAGTGTCTGTGTTGCAGCGCATCGAAAATCCTGTTTATGAATCGTTGAATTTTCGAATCAAAATTTTGACAATTTTGAAGCAGGAAATCTCAACATTGGATAAGTGTATCGTCATGAAAATTTCAGGGGGCACTCTTCTCTTGTAGTGCTCCGACTTTGATATGTATAGTATGTGTCACATTTCACTCTAAGTGTCTGTGTTGCAGCGCATCGAAAATCCTGTTTATGAATCGTTGAATTTTCGAATCAAAATTTTGACAATTTTGAAGCAGGAAATCTCAACATTGGATAAGTGTATCGTCATGAAAATTTCAGGGGGCACTCTTCTCTTGTAGTGCTCCGACTTTGATATGTATAGTATGTGTCACATTTCACTCTAAGTGTCTGTGTTGCAGCGCATCGAAAATCCTGTTTATGAATCGTTGAATTTTCGAATCAAAATTTTGACAATTTTGAAGCAGGAAATCTCAACATTGGATAAGTGTATCGTCATGAAAATTTCAGGGGGCACTCTTCTCTTGTAGTGCTCCGACTTTGATATGTATAGTATGTGTCACATTTCACTCTAAGTGTCTGTGTTGCAGCGCATCGAAAATCCTGTTTATGAATCGTTGAATTTTCGAATCAAAATTTTGACAATTTTGAAGCAGGAAATCTCAACATTGGATAAGTGTATCGTCATGAAAATTTCAGGGGGCACTCTTCTCTTGTAGTGCTCCGACTTTGATATGTATAGTATGTGTCACATTTCACTCTAAGTGTCTGTGTTGCAGCGCATCGAAAATCCTGTTTATGAATCGTTGAATTTTCGAATCAAAATTTTGACAATTTTGAAGCAGGAAATCTCAACATTGGATAAGTGTATCGTCATGAAAATTTCAGGGGGCACTCTTCTCTTGTAGTGCTCCGACTTTGATATGTATAGTATGTGTCACATTTCACTCTAAGTGTCTGTGTTGCAGCGCATCGAAAATCCTGTTTATGAATCGTTGAATTTTCGAATCAAAATTTTGACAATTTTGAAGCAGGAAATCTCAACATTGGATAAGTGTATCGTCATGAAAATTTCAGGGGGCACTCTTCTCTTGTAGTGCTCCGACTTTGATATGTATAGTATGTGTCACATTTCACTCTAAGTGTCTGTGTTGCAGCGCATCGAAAATCCTGTTTATGAATCGTTGAATTTTCGAATCAAAATTTTGACAATTTTGAAGCAGGAAATCTCAACATTGGATAAGTGTATCGTCATGAAAATTTCAGGGGGCACTCTTCTCTTGTAGTGCTCCGACTTTGATATGTATAGTATGTGTCACATTTCACTCTAAGTGTCTGTGTTGCAGCGCATCGAAAATCCTGTTTATGAATCGTTGAATTTTCGAATCAAAATTTTGACAATTTTGAAGCAGGAAATCTCAACATTGGATAAGTGTATCGTCATGAAAATTTCAGGGGGCACTCTTCTCTTGTAGTGCTCCGACTTTGATATGTATAGTATGTGTCACATTTCACTCTAAGTGTCTGTGTTGCAGCGCATCGAAAATCCTGTTTATGAATCGTTGAATTTTCGAATCAAAATTTTGACAATTTTGAAGCAGGAAATCTCAACATTGGATAAGTGTATCGTCATGAAAATTTCAGGGGGCACTCTTCTCTTGTAGTGCTCCGACTTTGATATGTATAGTATGTGTCACATTTCACTCTAAGTGTCTGTGTTGCAGCGCATCGAAAATCCTGTTTATGAATCGTTGAATTTTCGAATCAAAATTTTGACAATTTTGAAGCAGGAAATCTCAACATTGGATAAGTGTATCGTCATGAAAATTTCAGGGGGCACTCTTCTCTTGTAGTGCTCCGACTTTGATATGTATAGTATGTGTCACATTTCACTCTAAGTGTCTGTGTTGCAGCGCATCGAAAATCCTGTTTATGAATCGTTGAATTTTCGAATCAAAATTTTGACAATTTTGAAGCAGGAAATCTCAACATTGGATAAGTGTATCGTCATGAAAATTTCAGGGGGCACTCTTCTCTTGTAGTGCTCCGACTTTGATATGTATAGTATGTGTCACATTTCACTCTAAGTGTCTGTGTTGCAGCGCATCGAAAATCCTGTTTATGAATCGTTGAATTTTCGAATCAAAATTTTGACAATTTTGAAGCAGGAAATCTCAACATTGGATAAGTGTATCGTCATGAAAATTTCAGGGGGCACTCTTCTCTTGTAGTGCTCCGACTTTGATATGTATAGTATGTGTCACATTTCACTCTAAGTGTCTGTGTTGCAGCGCATCGAAAATCCTGTTTATGAATCGTTGAATTTTCGAATCAAAATTTTGACAATTTTGAAGCAGGAAATCTCAACATTGGATAAGTGTATCGTCATGAAAATTTCAGGGGGCACTCTTCTCTTGTAGTGCTCCGACTTTGATATGTATAGTATGTGTCACATTTCACTCTAAGTGTCTGTGTTGCAGCGCATCGAAAATCCTGTTTATGAATCGTTGAATTTTCGAATCAAAATTTTGACAATTTTGAAGCAGGAAATCTCAACATTGGATAAGTGTATCGTCATGAAAATTTCAGGGGGCACTCTTCTCTTGTAGTGCTCCGACTTTGATATGTATAGTATGTGTCACATTTCACTCTAAGTGTCTGTGTTGCAGCGCATCGAAAATCCTGTTTATGAATCGTTGAATTTTCGAATCAAAATTTTGACAATTTTGAAGCAGGAAATCTCAACATTGGATAAGTGTATCGTCATGAAAATTTCAGGGGGCACTCTTCTCTTGTAGTGCTCCGACTTTGATATGTATAGTATGTGTCACATTTCACTCTAAGTGTCTGTGTTGCAGCGCATCGAAAATCCTGTTTATGAATCGTTGAATTTTCGAATCAAAATTTTGACAATTTTGAAGCAGGAAATCTCAACATTGGATAAGTGTATCGTCATGAAAATTTCAGGGGGCACTCTTCTCTTGTAGTGCTCCGACTTTGATATGTATAGTATGTGTCACATTTCACTCTAAGTGTCTGTGTTGCAGCGCATCGAAAATCCTGTTTATGAATCGTTGAATTTTCGAATCAAAATTTTGACAATTTTGAAGCAGGAAATCTCAACATTGGATAAGTGTATCGTCATGAAAATTTCAGGGGGCACTCTTCTCTTGTAGTGCTCCGACTTTGATATGTATAGTATGTGTCACATTTCACTCTAAGTGTCTGTGTTGCAGCGCATCGAAAATCCTGTTTATGAATCGTTGAATTTTCGAATCAAAATTTTGACAATTTTGAAGCAGGAAATCTCAACATTGGATAAGTGTATCGTCATGAAAATTTCAGGGGGCACTCTTCTCTTGTAGTGCTCCGACTTTGATATGTATAGTATGTGTCACATTTCACTCTAAGTGTCTGTGTTGCAGCGCATCGAAAATCCTGTTTATGAATCGTTGAATTTTCGAATCAAAATTTTGACAATTTTGAAGCAGGAAATCTCAACATTGGATAAGTGTATCGTCATGAAAATTTCAGGGGGCACTCTTCTCTTGTAGTGCTCCGACTTTGATATGTATAGTATGTGTCACATTTCACTCTAAGTGTCTGTGTTGCAGCGCATAATTTCCAAAATATTTTGTCCCAGTCTCGAAAATATTTTGTCCCAGTCTCGAAAATATTTTGTCCCAGCCTCGAAAATATTTTGTCCCAGTCTCGAAAATATTTTGTCCCAGTCTCGAAAATATTTTGTACCAGCCTCGAAAATATTTTGTACCAGCCTCGAAAATATTTTGTCCCAGCCTCGAAAATATTTTGTCCCAGCCTCGAAAATATTTTGTCCCAGTCTCGAAAATATTTTGTCCCAGTCTCGAAAATATTTTGTACCAGCCTCGAAAATATTTTGTCCCAGTCTCGAAAATATTTTGTCCCAGTCTCGAAAATATTTTGTCCCAGTCTCGAACAGGGACAAAATATTTTCGAGACTGGGACAAAATATTTTCGAGACTGGGACAAAATATTTTCGAGGCTGGGACAAAATATTTTCGAGACTGGGACAAAATATTTTCGAGGCTGGTACAAAATATTTTCGAGGCTGGTACAAAATATTTTCGAGACTGGGACAAAATATTTTCGAGACTGGGACAAAATATTTTCGAGGCTGGGACAAAATATTTTCGAGGCTGGTACAAAATATTTTCGAGACTGGTACAAAATATTTTCGAGGCTGGTACAAAATATTTTCGAGACTGGGACAAAATATTTTCGAGACTGGGACAAAATATTTTCGAGGCTGGTACAAAATATTTTCGAGACTGGGACAAAATATTTTCGAGGCTGGTACAAAATATTTTCGAGGCTGGTACAAAATATTTTCGAGGCTGGTACAAAATATTTTCGAGACTGGGACAAAATATTTTCGAGGCTGGTACAAAATATTTTCGAGGCTGGTACAAAATATTTTCGAGGCTGGTACAAAATATTTTCGAGGCTGGTACAAAATATTTTCGAGACTGGGACAAAATATTTTCGAGGCTGGGACAAAATATTTTCGAGGCTGGGACAAAATATTTTCGAGGCTGGTACAAAATATTTTCGAGGCTGGGACAAAATATTTTCGAGACTGGGACAAAATATTTTCGAGGCTGGGACAAAATATTTTCGAGGCTGGGACAAAATATTTTCGAGGCTGGTACAAAATATTTTCGAGGCTGGGACAAAATATTTTCGAGGCTGGGACAAAATATTTTCGAGACTGGTACAAAATATTTTCGAGGCTGGTACAAAATATTTTCGAGACTGGGACAAAATATTTTCGAGGCTGGTACAAAATATTTTCGAGGCTGGTACAAAATATTTTCGAGGCTGGTACAAAATATTTTCGAGGCTGGTACAAAATATTTTCGAGACTGGGACAAAATATTTTCGAGACTGGGACAAAATATTTTCGAGGCTGGGACAAAATATTTTCGAGGCTGGTACAAAATATTTTCGAGGCTGGGACAAAATATTTTCGAGACTGGGACAAAATATTTTCGAGGCTGGGACAAAATATTTTCGAGGCTGGGACAAAATATTTTCGAGGCTGGGACAAAATATTTTCGAGGCTGGTACAAAATATTTTCGAGGCTGGGACAAAATATTTTCGAGACTGGGACAAAATATTTTCGAGGCTGGTACAAAATATTTTCGAGGCTGGTACAAAATATTTTCGAGACTGGGACAAAATATTTTCGAGGCTGGGACAAAATATTTTCGAGGCTGGGACAAAATATTTTCGAGACTGGGACAAAATATTTTCGAGGCTGGGACAAAATATTTTCGAGACTGGGACAAAATATTTTCGAGGCTGGTACAAAATATTTTCGAGGCTGGGACAAAATATTTTCGAGACTGGGACAAAATATTTTCGAGGCTGGGACAAAATATTTTCGAGGCTGGGACAAAATATTTTCGAGGCTGGGACAAAATATTTTCGAGGCTGGTACAAAATATTTTGGAGGCTGGGACAAAATATTTTCGAGACTGGGACAAAATATTTTGGAGGCTGGTACAAAATATTTTCGAGGCTGGTACAAAATATTTTCGAGACTGGGACAAAATATTTTCGAGGCTGGGACAAAATATTTTCGAGACTGGGACAAAATATTTTCGAGACTGGGACAAAATATTTTCGAGGCTGGGACAAAATATTTTCGAGACTGGGACAAAATATTTTCGAGGCTGGTACAAAATATTTTCGAGGCTGGGACAAAATATTTTCGAGACTGGGACAAAATATTTTCGAGGCTGGGACAAAATATTTTCGAGGCTGGGACAAAATATTTTCGAGGCTGGGACAAAATATTTTGGAGGCTGGTACAAAATATTTTGGAGGCTGGGACAAAATATTTTCGAGACTGGGACAAAATATTTTGGAGGCTGGTACAAAATATTTTCGAGGCTGGTACAAAATATTTTCGAGACTGGGACAAAATATTTTCGAGGCTGGGACAAAATATTTTCGAGACTGGGACAAAATATTTTCGAGGCTGGTACAAAATATTTTGGAGGCTGGTACAAAATATTTTCGAGGCTGGTACAAAATATTTTCGAGGCTGGTACAAAATATTTTCGAGACTGGGACAAAATATTTTCGAGACTGGTACAAAATATTTTCGAGACTGGGACAAAATATTTTCGAGGCTGGGACAAAATATTTTCGAGACTGGGACAAAATATTTTCGAGGCTGGGACAAAATATTTTCGAGACTGGTACAAAATATTTTCGAGGCTGGTACAAAATATTTTCGAGACTGGGACAAAATATTTTCGAGGCTGGTACAAAATATTTTCGAGGCTGGGACAAAATATTTTCGAGGCTGGGACAAAATATTTTCGAGGCTGGGACAAAATATTTTCGAACTAAATAACTTCGCCATACATCATTTTTGGATCCGATCAACTTTGGGCAAAGTTTGGGGGCTCGCCCGGAAGGGGGAATTAGTTTTTTGTCAATCCGAATATTTTCTCATATCCTATCGGTCTGTGATAATGATTGTTGAATATTTTTGTCTCAGGTTGGTATGTTTACTTGTAGGAAGGTTTGAATTCGAATAGAACAAGTTTTTCGTTGAATTTAACAACAAATGCTGCTGCTGCTGTTGCTGTTGCTGCTTGTACTCAATAGCTCGTTCAAGTGTCTTATGAATTACACAATAAAATTGTAAAATAATATGAATTATTCACGGTTAATTCACATTTTTGTGTGTTTGTGCACTTAATGCTATATCACAATGCAACTTTCAGCGCACATTCTATAAACAATTTAAGGCTCTATTTCACTTTCTCTCTCTCTTTTTCTCTCTCTCTCTCCATCTATCTTGCAATCATTTTGGTTCGCTTTTATTTTAACTGCAACACATTCGCCAATTTATGTGCGCCCATTCGAGTTTTGCCATAAAAAAACGTACCGTTTTGTTGCCATCATTACACAGTCGCGGCAATTTTGCGAGCACCGCTCTCAGCTTCGTTCAATAATCACTTCTTAAGTCTTAAAAACAAAAAAACGCATGCGAAAATTTTGGAATCGTACACTAAGGATATGCGTTAAACTTTGGATTGTTATGATTGCATGGAGCAATGAAGAAAAAAAGCATGAGTTTGGAGGGTGGGGATGGTGTGAAGACTAGAACAAATGAGCCAAAGCACATTTTTACTGTGTGTTAAACATCAGTCTTTTAGCAACTTAATTATTGTCGTTTGGCCTTGCTCATGGCGTTCAATGTCGAAATGCGTTCCCGCATATTTTTTCGAAGATTTTTTTCTTTCCTTTCTCGACTATCCAAAGATGGATTGAATTTGTTTTTTTCTTATTAACCACTTCGACTGATGGGAATAGTGAAACCGTGTTTGTATTTATTGCCATTTTGATTATCGTTTTCTTTTTTCTCTCGTCATAATGTTGAGTCGTTAATTGCAGTCACCAACGATAGCCCATTCTTTTTAGTTTTTTTTTCTCAATTACCGGCTCGTCAACGCTCCACTAAATACACGCGATACACATTACACGTGTCGTGCCGCGAGCTTTTTTCTCATGAATAAAAAAGCGATTTGAATGATTTAGAACATTAATAAAAATCACAAACAGAAAATTATATATGAATTTCGAATCAGTTGCGTTTCATAATCAACTGCTGATTACGTTTGCCGGAAGAGTATGTGGAACACAACAAATTAGGCAATATAATGATTTTGTACGTTTTTTTCTTGTTGTTGTTGTTGTTGTTGTTGTTTGTTTGTTCTAACGATCCAAAATTATTAGCTGAGAAAGCATCTGGTGAGACGATTTTGAGTGGTTCTTTTTCCTAGGCGTTTTTCCCTCCATTCAAAATGATGGAATCACATCAATGGAAAACAATGTTGCTATGCCAAAATTTATCAAAATGCTACAATGAATTCGATGAATTATAGCACACAAATAAACCGCATATTTTGACATTTGAACCCTGTATGTTAGCTAATTGATTCGAATTTTATTGAAATTTAATTGATAGCGAATCGGTATTGTCGCTGTCTGTGCTTGTTCACATCGTATGTGTTGTGTGTACGGCTGCTTGTTTCGCAATATTTATATGATTATTGCTATATTATTATTGTTTTCTTTTTTTTGGTTTCTTGTCTGGCCCAAAAATTGTTCTCTCATATATTTTTGTCCGCCAATGGAACAATTCGTGGTATTATGAAGAAATTCGAGAATTTATATGTTTTTATGGTGGGAGCACTTGAGATCGCAGCAATGTGCACTTTTATATCGAAAATATTGGCCCGATTTCGGAGCCAAAAAGATATTTCTGTTTTCGCCACAAGAACGGCAAATAACATTAAGTTCTTGACTCATAAAATAAGCAACAGAATAACTGTGCAATTTATAATATTGGCACGTTCATCGCAAATGTGTTGGTGGAGCCGTTCGGTTTTTTTAGAGTTGAGAAATCGATTTGGACCTTTTTTTGTATGAAAGTTTAATTGCTTTCCAATAAACAAAATAGCATCAGACAAAACGGATTTGCACCACGTGTTACCGACGAAACAGTCGAAAAAATAGAGAGAGAGAGAGAGCGATAGAGAGAGACAGAGAAACAATTGGATTTTTAAAAAAGGGTTAAATTTTTATAGCATTTTTGATCATGTTGTGTTTGGATTAATAACTTGTTTTGTTATCTCAACTCGCGCGCTATAGATTCGCCATATGTTGGTTTGTTAGGAAATATAAAAAAAACGACGACGACAACAACAACAACATCAAGTGCCGCCCATCGGCTCAAATGTTGCGATTTGAAACATTTAGTCAAAATGGCCAAAAATTAAATGGGAAATGGCCTTAACAAAAAATATTATTGCCATTTCGCGTGAAAATGGGTTAAAAGCGATGAAACTGCTGTCAGTTATTCATTTTATTGAAAAAATCAACAAACATTTTCACTTGTCAGATTTTTGCCATTGTTGTGATAATGGCGATATTTTCTTTTCATTCGTTTCGTTCTGTTCGGTTTTTATTATTGCATTGCAGATGGCCATTTCGCGCCATCCACACCCTCAGACTTTGGTCGTGAGTGATGATAACAAATGAAATACACATATATATATAAATATATACAGGGTGTTTCAAAATTCGATGTCAATATTTCTATCACATATTTCTCAGGTCATAAGTCATAAAGAGTAAAAAAGTCTATTGGCTCTTTTCCATATAGAGCCTCTTTAGTAGGGTTACAGCCGTTGATTGATGACCATTGCGACATAGGAAATTTTGATCCATGAGGGGCCAACGACAGTAACCCCACTAAAGAGGCTCCATATGGAAAACTGCCCATAGACTTTTTTCTTACTCCTTATGACCTGACGAATATGTGGTAGAAATATTGACTTCGAATTTTGAAGCATCCTGTATTATACAAACGAAATAGAAATGTGTATGACACACAGTACACAGTTTGTGTATTTGGTTGTGGAATTGATACGTGCGATGATTTACTAATATTTTTCGACCGATAAAAGAATCTAAACAATGAACTACGATGTGGAGAATGTTCATTGTATTGAAAGCTCTTTGATGTGTTTATTGTACAAATTGCTGATAGCATTTCATGCGAATTTTCAATTTCATTTCTCGAGTGTTGAGAGAATGTGTGTCAATTTTTCAACTGATTGCTGGTGGATCTTTTGTCAGCAATGAATCGTACATCATTGGCAGCACATTAATAGCAATATCAGTTGTGACAATGGAAAAAATGGCAAATGGAATGGATGGACAAAAAACCTGCACAGTAGCACAGCCACTGTGTTGCACTAACAAAAATTGTTTAAGCAAAGAGCCAAATCAAAATCGAAGTCGAAATAGAAATCGATTACAATCTGTGCAATGGCATTGTAACAAATTGTTTGGAAATGATCTGCTAACCTATTGTTGACACTCAGCTGGTGGTATTCGATTTGATTCGGTGAAACACACACACACACAATCAAACACAGCACAAAATTTACCAGTGAACGCCGAACATTTTACGCTAAAGTGCGTTGGCTTAGAGTGCCATTGCGCTCGCCTCCATTTCTACTACTATACATTACGAATTGTAATCTACATGAGAACAGCGTCTTAAAATGAATTTGCTATAAAATGAAACTAACATGCACAGACTAAATCATTTATATTATTTGAGAAAAACTGTGACACCATAAACACATTGTTGATACGATGATTTCGTATAAATAAAATTGCAAAAACCAAAAAACAAGACCAAGAGAAAGAGACCGGAAGAAATGCTGAACCAATGGAAGGCCTTTGAATACGGCCTATTATTGTTGAATTGGGTGGCATGAAAATATTCGCGCGTGATTTTTCTTATGTTTAAAAATAATAATAAATTGTATTGGCTTATGTATGCCGTTTCCATGTGATTTACTACACTATCCCAAGGCGTTCAAATCATTCTTGACAGCCCCACCATTTTTGTTATGCACATCACACACCGCAAACACAAACACAACTTATTAATGTTTGGGCTGCGATTACTAAATGGCGTCACACTCACAAAGCCATATATAGCATTTTCCATGAATCGTACCAAATGGCCATAGAGTGCGAACGGTACTGTACATCAAATGTAACATGGATTATATAGTGTTTCATAGTGTTGTGGAGACTCGGACCTAATCAGCACCCGAGTACTTTACATGTGCTCGGGAATTTCCACCCCGCATAAAGTATTGAATGTTCCAATATCGGAGTAAAACCCAAAAACCAAAAGTCAAATACTCTCATTTATTTAACGATAGAATTGACGCAATTGAATGAAAAAGAAAAGGAAATGATTTCTAATTAGATCTCCTAATAAAGTGAGTTTACATTGCCCACAGCAATCTTGATGAGCTAGGCTTAATTCATCAAATGGTTGCTTTATTCCGATTACCGGGAACCCAATTTCCCTTCGGCCACAGACATTTATTTTAGTTTGACAGCCGTTTGTGTTCTGGTCGTTTTTTTATACCTCATCGCCGATTCAATTTCGAAAATATTTTTATGTCAAAGACACTATTTCACATTCATGTTGTGCTGCATCAATGATTTTGATTATATTATTTATTCATTTTTCACTAAACAGAGGGCAATCATCATATCAATTTGACGATATTTAATAGGCGATCGAAATGGAAATCAAATCAAATCAAAAGAGCTCATAATTCGAATAAAATCCGATTCTTTTCCCCCTTTTTTTATCAGGCTTAACAGCACACATAGTTTGATAAAAAAAAGATAACAAATAAATACAATATATTCAATAAATACAATGGATGCAATCCAGTTATTTTCTCGGTGTTCGGTGCTTTTATTTCCGTCAACCCCTGATTCTCGACAGTTTCTCGGAAAAGTATTGTGGCCAATCTCAAGTAAAAATTCACGGTGTGAATTCGTGTAGTCTGTGTGGAAAAATGAGAGCTTTTTATGATGAGAGCGTATAGATATATACATTGTGCCGACGGTGTGGATTTAGAGTATGAACAATTGAACAATGAATACGAGAGTTAAACAAAACTCAAAATCGGCATGATTTTCTGCTTGAGAAATGATATTGCGTTGCATAACCATCGATGTCGATTTTTGCTTCTGACAAAATGCCATGATCACTATTGGATATTCGTGTTCGCACTACAATAAAATGTCTGCAGAATACTTAAATGCGCTCCATTTAAGTGATAACCAATGAAGATATAATACAAACACAAAATACAATATGAAATGGTTTTGAGACAAAAAAGCGTTCACATCAACTGGTACACTGTGCAGCTGTACATTATGAATGTGGTTCAAAGCCCGACAATACGAAGAAACGAGAGAAAGAAAGCGAGAAAGAGTGGAATGAAAGACGAAATTCGAATGAAGAAAAACAAAAAATGAAAGAATATGAAATGGCAGTAGAATAGGAGAAGAGCGAAACAATGGAAAAAGCATTTCGTGTTTGAGTTTCATTGAATAATTACGTCTATGGAAAGCTGCATTCGTGCGCTCACAATGTGACAACTACACTAAATGCGATGCGAGAAACGTACAAGTTGCGAGCGCACGAAGTCACAACGACATCGTCGACAAACAGATAATTGTTTAAATTTTGGGATGCTATTTTAAGGGCAACTAAAGCGTGTTGCTATTGAAAATGAAAACAAATGCTTTGTTCATAGCGCATAATGTAAGTGCGGTTGCAAAGTTTGCATTCAACGATACGATGTCGGATTTGATGCATACATACGTACCCAGCACCATGAATGGTCTCCGGATTGAACAGCGTTTGATATCATTACTTAGATTGGTGAGGTTTCCGTTTTTGTTTTCAGTTTTCAGTTTCTTGTTTCTTTTTTCTTTTTGTTTAAATCTCACACATATATGGCTTACATACGCACAATTCATGCAACCAAGCCACAAATTCAGTCCAGTTGGAAATGAAATCACATGATCCAATCAGACGTAAATTCGACAGATGTTGTGAACGTACACTGCACCAATTAACACATTTACATCTGAATATCAACATTGGCCGAGCTGCCATCCTATCGAATCGTAGACGCGTAGATTACACACAAGCTTGAAAAACAATACATGTTAAGAGCATCGTCAGATTAATTTTGTTGAACCATTTTCTCTGGCCAAATGAGCGCTATCCAACAAAAAAAAGAAATGAATAACAAAAAAGCAGCAGCAGCACCACCCACCACCACCAACAACAAATGAGTGAAACATTAAAGGTCACACGAACCATGTGAAACATATTTCGTGTACTATGTTGGTTGTTATACACGTATGCAAAAGGCTTGCTGCAGCAATCAGATTCAGTCATGAAAATATT
The DNA here is from genome assembly GCA_030463065.1 of Aphidoletes aphidimyza. Classification (NCBI taxonomy): domain Eukaryota; kingdom Metazoa; phylum Arthropoda; class Insecta; order Diptera; family Cecidomyiidae; genus Aphidoletes; species Aphidoletes aphidimyza. Next base: position 45,175,046 of record CM059998.1, read on the forward strand.
GATATTTTCGGTTTTTACTCGATGACCGTCGTACTTGCCATCGTATCTACAATATCGATTTATCTATAGAAGCAAACAATTTATGTCGCGAATGGAACAATCATTCCGTTCAAGTCATTAAAGCCAACAAATTTGTTTACCTTTTTGATAGCTTTTGTGGCAATTAGCAACGCAAATGGTGGAAACCAAAGCCCAAATTGTGGGCACAGGAGAAAGAGAGAGAGAGAGAGAGAGCGAGAGTCCCGAATACGACATCAAATTATTTTGTGTATGTAATGTCAAGCATGGTGTTGCTGTGCATTCGCAACGGCATTCACGTTTGGCAACAGCCTTCAGGATCTACTTCGTTATAAATGTATTTTGTTTCGTCTTGTTAAATTGGTAAGCCAGTTTTAATTAGGCGCGTAGAAATATAAACCGACAACGTATTCGAATGCAATACACAATTTGGAATGCGTTAATCTGTAAAGAATTATAATACAGGAAATGTGTGTATCGACGGGATTTTACGAGCAAAATAGAATGTCGAGTAAGACAAGCAACAGCAGTGACAGAGATGGGGGAGGATGTTTGAATGAAAATGAACTCGATTCAGAGACAATAATGAGCACCACGAAGTATACGTTTACACTGCATATGATGATAAATCAGTGTTACTGTTGCTTTAATTTTTCTTTTTACCGCCCTTTTTATTTATCCAATGGAAATCTACCTGACATTTTCAGTTTGTGGTGTTATTAAAGCTTAAATCGCAGCTTGTGCACACCATTTAATGGAAAATGCCACGTAGAATAACTAAATGCCATAAATCTCATGACTCGCTGATTAAGTTTGTGACTGATCAACGGTAAGTTAGATGCTTTTCTTTGAGTCTGTCTTTATGTCGTGTTGTTTGTGCTTTTTTTTTGTTGTTGTTTGTATTGTATATTTGTATATTATGTACTCGTGATTCACGAGTCGTGAAAATTCAAAACGCATTCTCAATGACTCATTCAAAATCAAAATCAATCGTTTTTGCTGGCTCAGTTAATCTCAAAATTACATTCGTGTACAGTGTTTACACACACAAAAAGGAGTTGCCGTTAAAAATGAAATGTGTTGTAAACACATTTTCGCGGGCTGCTAAAATGTAACTAATATTTTGTCAATCATTCGTTTTTGTGCTATTTTACATACCAGAGGAAATCGAGCAGCTGCTTTGTTTAATCATCGTTCTGTTGTGTAATAGTTGCGTTGTTACGCTATGCTGCTTTATCATCGCAAATTACATATTCATCAATTATGACAGCGAAAATCTGGTGCATAAATTACGAGCCACTTGAAGACTAAAGCTAAGGATATCCAACTGTCTTGTTGCTGGTCTTGTGAAACACGTATTTTTCATCGAAATGTGTTGCCATTTAAGGCGCTACCGACAAAGTGAGTGTGTGTGAGCCATATATACGTTTGATGTTTTCGAGGATCAGAGATCTTAGATAGATAGATAGAGAGAAAGAGAGAGAGAGAGATAGAGAGAGAGAGAGAGAGAGAGAGAGAGAGAGAGATTGAGAGAATTTTTTTTCTATCTAGCACTAGGGGAACTCAACACTCGATACATCGATTACATTCACACAAAAATATACGTATTTCGAAGCATATAGAATTGTTCATAAATCTGACAACTATTTGTAGATATCGTGGATATTCAACTGTAATAAAACAACCTGTACACAACAATCTACATTTATTTCGTTTATTTAGTTCTTTTTGAAAACTCTTACTCCAATTAATCTACTCATATTTGTGCGATACAATAGAGTATGATTGCCCCCCATTAATGTAGCTCATATAACTGGACATTTATTTTGGCTTAAAGCGCAGAAATCTCACCATGCGCTTATTTATTATTTGCTGCTTTTAATAAAAATGATTCAAGACGATATAAAGTGGCCCAATCAGATTATCCAAGAAGATGAGTGTTTTCTTTTTGATTCTCCGTTCTTTTTTTTCTTTTTTTTTTGAGTGGGCCCGGTACCTAATGCAAAGTGTCTGCGAGTGTGGCTGTGCTGGTTAGTGCTTTTCATCAAATGTAGAATCATCTATTTAAGGCCGGTGTAATGCCATGACGTGAACTGTCATTGATGGTCGTTTTGCTTCTGACACTCGACATTCCCTGACAGTTCAACATCAAAAATCCATCCATGTTTTATGCCTAAGTTCTACGGCGGTTAATCTGCGGCTTAAATTTGGACTGTTTAAACGTTCATTCGCTGCTGATTTTGCACTTTATCTTTGGGAGAGTATGTTTGTTTGTTTTGTTTTGGTTCTTCTATTTAATTTTACCGTGTTTTCTAATTTTCTCTTATTGCGCCTATTCGTTTGGTTGGCGTGCGCCCAATTCATCGCATTTCATTCTCATTTTGATTTCAGCGTCTAAAGCTTTTCCATCATTTTGATTCGTAGTCCAGTTTTAACATTAAACGAAACAATGCGAACATTTAAGTACAGCGTAGATAAATGCTCATTTTCAAGTTTTTCATTCTTCCTCGTCCAAAATTCCAAATTTCTACAATCCTCAAGCGGATATGCATTACGTCGACATACCGCTTGTAAGAATAGACGCGCCTACAATGAATAGGGTGAAGAAGAGAAAGAAGAAGGAAGAGAAGGAGATAAAAAATATGCTTTCAAACAATACGCTATTTCTCATTTCTTATTATGATTCATCTTTTTTTTATCTGCTCTTGAATTCAACGCTGAGCGTAATGCTTTGCACATTGAAAGACAACTGAAAGGCTGGTTATTGGATAGCAGCTTGGCTATTTTCATAGATGTTTTTGTTGTTGTTTTATTCTCATTACAGAACGTATGACTGTGTATGCTTAGCTTTGCTTCATCTTCACCACCAAACAATTCATTTTCCGCAAGCTCGTGCCACGGTCCGCATATAAACTAAAAGTTGAAGTAGCACAAAGCCGAATGCCACGTAAACGACACAAACGAGTACACAGTACACTACACACCAAAAAAAAAGAAAAGAAGAATGAATGAATGTTAAAGGAAAAGAAAAGCGAATTGGTGAAGACCAACATAAACAACAACAGCAAAAGGGAAAAGAGCAACTGAGATGAACCATGAAAAAAATAGCGCTAAACAGCATCAAGAAAAAAAAACGACGACGACGACTAAAGATAATGGAAATTAAATTTAGTGTGAAAAATTTATTTATTTATGTGGGTCGGTGGTACAATGTGTGTATTGTGTACCCGTCTTGCTTATTTTTATTTGAGATTCGCTTCCTTATTTTCGGAGTCAGCTGCTGCCACGGCATATTGCCTCCGTGCTCAAACGAACAACCGGATGTGAAATACACTGGGCTTGAACATGAGAGAGAGAGAGAGAGAGAGAGAGAGAGCGAGAGTAAATGCTAAGCCATAGATTCAAATATTACAACCAAATAAACTGATTTCATGAGCTGCTTGTTTTTGTTTGCTAAAATATTGCATGAAATAAAAACGTATAATACTAATGTATCATTCTTTGTTCAAATTAGCGCATACGCCATATCCGAATAAAGTCAATTTAAAGAAAAAAAAGAAGAAGGAAACTCGTTTTCAAACAAATAAACATACAAAATGTATGTAAAAATTTATCATTTGATGCTGAATATAATTCTATTGAGTGAACTGAAATAAATGCAGTGCTCATTCTTCAGTATTATTTTCAATTACGATTGTTTCATTTGCCATTTTTCTTTAATCATGTCAATCAAAATATAGGCATTTATTCGAAAGTGAAATAAAGAACTGAATTGCAACAAAAGTGTGTGTGTGTGTGTATGTGTGTGCAATGTGCATATTGTCCGTCCACTAAAATAGCAATAACGATGAATTTATATCGTTTACTCGACCGTATCCGTTTATAATTGTGAGACTTTTGAAAGCTCCTATTTAATTGTTGCAACATTTTGATTGCTCACAAATTGTGAAGCGTTTATCTCATTGAAACGGAGAGAATCCGGTTCAATGTAAAGATAACATTTCAGTAAAATTACCGTGTATGACATTTGAGAAATTGCCTGAAATTTCCGTTTAGTTGCAATGTTGAGTGGTGGATTCGAGTGCGACATAAACGTTCTGAAAATTTCTGGACGACCAAAGTTATATGTAGGAAAACAATGTAATGCAAACGAACCGAACATATGATATGCTATCAAATAACACAAGTAACTTAAACCCAAACCTTTTTCCAAATCAATGCACTATTTTGGCCTGGGATGTTCTCGTATCGCCATGTGTGTGTGTGAACTATGTGTCTCAATATGTGTGTGTATATTTTGCGTCATAAATATGATCATCAATTGGTGAGCGTCCCAAGCCATTAAAGTAGTGCAAAATCTGAAATCTTCGTATCCCATCTTTTAGTTTCCTGTTTGTATCAAAACCACTTAAAATCAGAGTTTAATGTGTAAATAATTTAATGCATACTACTCGGCAATACAATACAAACGATAATAGTATTACTCTTTGTAGAGCTCTTGAGATCTCACATCTCGATAACATAATATTGCGTGTGTAATGGCTTTGAACTTTGGAGCCCATTTAAGGTTTAATCCTACCAAAATATTGCATTGTGCTACATTTAAAATCGAACACGTGTTCCCTTTTTTGCAACAATATCACCTAAAACGGATTATTCACACACACACACGCACATACAAACACAAATATATATATATATATATATATAATATAATATATATCGGCACATATGAAATAGTGGCACATTCGAATTTCCTAGTCAATTTCCTTCCGCTCAAAAATATTTGCTCACCAATTTACAGGCAATGGAAAAAATCAAATCCCCAACAAATTGAAGTCAAAGTAATTTGAAGCTTTATTCTCTACTCGAAATTGCATAGAACATTTATGCGAAAAGTCATTCATCACATTTGGAAGCAACGATAGCGTGTATCACCACTGCATCAAAATAATACAGCCCAATTGAACCACCGAATCGATTAGGCCAGCCAATTTCGATAATAAGCCATTTGTGAAAAATTTCCGCTGTTTCTCACATTTCCTTGCGACCTAAATATACTAATTCATCATGTTGCGTAGATTTACAATAATAGCATAATTCGTAACTCGCGTCGAATAATACTGGCTGAACATAGAAAACGGTGTGGATGTAATGTCGTGTACAAAAAAAAAAAAATAATAATAAAAAAAATAAGCTCTCATCATTTGAATGGACGAACAAGAGAAAACCATGTAAATTGAATTGATTGATTATCATCATCAGCCATACGTTTAAAATACATTTAAGCTCGAACGCAACATAATTTAAACACTTACAAATGCAAACCCCGAACATTGCAACTAGTTGGCTTCCGTTGTGCTGTTGTTTTCTTTTTTTCGGTCGCTTTCTCTGGCACTAGTAATAAATTAAAATGGATTTCGAGATAATTGCTGTCTCACCCGTTGCATACGATCATATTCAATTTTTCATATAATCAATTTTCGGAATTAAGTGATCGAATTCGGTAATTTCCTGAATGGTGCGCATCATCTCTCTCTCTCTCTCTCTCTTCCTCAATCTCTCTCTTTCTGGATGTGCGACTATATGTCGGGCGTATGCGTGCGTTGCTGTAAAGCTGTCATCGCATCGTAATCGATTTATATGTAAAGCATCCAATATAAATTAATGTAATGGTTGATGGCACATTGCCACTCGTCGAGTGTGCACGTTTTTATAGCGGTGCAGGTCACCAATCATAATGATAATATTTATTTACTTGTCGTTAATTCGAAATGGATGAAGTGTGTATATGTGTGAGTGTTTGTGTGCCAAAAGATTTCCATTCTATATATTCTTCTTGCTCATGGTTTTCCTTTGAAAACAGAATGTAGTGAATGTAAAGCTCGACCCACAGGAATGCTAAAGACATTCGAAAAAGATAATATTAAATGAGGTAGTTGGAAAAAAAAGCGAGGCTCATTACCAACAGCACAATGTAACGAAAGTGCTATAAATTCACATCAAAAATGGCTGTAAAATAAGGACCACTTTGTAGTTGAAATATGTTTCATTAATGCATGTATAGAATATCGAGCTCATACGCATTACCGACACCAAACTGGAATACACATCGACCGTCCACTGGATACATTTATGTTATGGCCTATGGAGTATTTCAGCAGCCAGGCCATAATAAAACTCAGTACAAATTAATTTCACCAACACGATAAGAGATTTCTTACAGCGAATAAATTATGGCCAGTAGTTAGTACAATATTGCTCTGTTTTTGAACAGAAGATTGTTGTCATAACAATGGTCTGAATTATTGTATGCCGAAAACGACAATAAATTAGACAAAGCAAAAGAGCGCCGATGAGAAAACATAAGCAAACAAACATGACCTGGCCTGAACGAGGGGAGAGCGCCCGAAACATTTTCACAATTATTTTTATGATCAATTAACCGATTAGCAATAAAGGCGGAGCCGACGGAAATTTACTGAATTATTAAAGGCCGTGTAGTAAAAAGACAAAACGGTGGATTGCCGTGGTGCTTCATTGAATTTTAATGCGTGTAACCATTTTACCGAATAAATTGTCGAACGATTGAATAAGTCTCGGGCGAATTCAATCGATGGTTTTACGGCTTAATCGCAATTAATAATTCAAGGTGGAACAAGCATGTGGAATGTGTTAAATCGAACCAACGTGATTTATTTATACGTGGAAAAAGAGACGAACAAAAATAAAACAAAAAGACGTTTCAAACAAATCGCCTGTTTACGTCAGTTTGAAGTTTGGGTATTTTGATTTCAGCCATTGCTTTCCTTTCAATTCTCGCCATCCTCCAAACAAGCAAACCAAAACAAAAAAGCACTCGGATCAACACAAAATCTATGCATTCGATTAAGAGCCAGTAGCAAATTACAATTACACTAAAAATGTCTCAATGTCTCAATGCCTCACGCCGCCACTGAATGATACGCAAACATTTGATCTGATGTCGTGTCTACACGATAAAGATATCCGCGATGTGCTCATTGCATAATATGACTTTGGCTGGAAAAACAAAATCCAAGTTACGCCACATTGTGTCAGCACATCGTGCTCTGAATATAGTTCGTTGATGCCATTTGTCCGCGCCATCTGATTCCCATTCACTTCCACTTCATTCATCTCTCGAATTAATGCGCGCGCTTTCGCGCATCACGTTCGGTTTTCTGGTTACATGGCAAAGGCACCGAGCAGTATGGGGGCTTGGGCACAGTTATCGCTAGCTCTGTAACTGCGGATTTAACGTATTTCGTATTTTCTATCATTGTATTTCCTCATTCTATTTCTTCGTACATTTTATTGTTCTAACGTTTGTTCTCATTCGCACAAACTCTTTATGTTGTGCTCTCTCCTCTCGTTTTGCTTTTACCAGTCAAACAGCTTTGATTGCTAGCCCGATTCCAAACCACCCATATCCTTCTAATCTGCCACATATATTTTTATGTCCATGACTATTTATTCGTATTAAACTTATAGTGATTCTATTTTATTTTATTCTATTCTGTTCTGTTCTGTTCTGTTCTGTTCTGTTCTGTTCTGTTCTGTTCTGTTCTGTTCTGTTCTGTTCTGGGTTTGCACATGACAAAAGCAACTAAACCGAATAAGTAGCGTCACAATTTTTGATTTTCACATTTTGAACGGTTCACATGTGTCTTGTTTTCGCTGACGTACGCAGTGAGCATTACGCTTGCTTCAATTGTCGCGTGATATTATTTAAGAATTTTCAAACGTAAACAAAGATTTGAACACACAATCACACTTATTTGCACATAAAATAGTGGCAAATACCATTGAGATAAAGTAGTTGGCATGATACAGCTGGCTTTTAATGGTGTTGACAATTGCTGAGATCGACTCTTTCAAACCGAATATTCATGTACACAGATGCACACGCACACGCACACATGTGCAAGGGTAAAGGGGACTGAGAATGGGATAGCTCCTGATATATCTCAGTATCTTTTAGGTGAACATTTCCACACTTTGAATTGAATGCGATGCTATTCATATCAACTATTACCACCTCTCTATATCATCATATAGGCAGTGCCGAGTTACGAACAAACCGGTTCTAGACTTTTTAATGTGTGCCAAGTACGTTTTGTGTGTATATAATACAAACTCTAATAGAGTACATTGCTATAAAGAGTATGTTATGCATGCATGAGCTGCGAATTCCAGGATCTATGACATTGATAACATTATAACATTTTGCAATCGTCAAACATAATATAGTCTTTCAGCACGCGGCCCAGCGAATACTCTAGCATATGCGTGTATGCTAGTTACAATCTAATTCAGTAACATCGTCACTTCCATGTTGCTGCAGCAATGTCAAATTTATGGATTGCGAAAGTTTTGTGTTTTCATTCGTCAACTCTCTGGCTCTCTCTCTGGCTCTCGCTCTCTCCCAAATCATCATACCCAAATCCTCATCCAACGAAACATAAAATCAATGCTTGAACGTAAGACAATTTGCGTTTATTTTTAGGACAACATTTGTATACTTTCTATCGCCACTTAAATGCTAACACGAACCATTTTGCATTACATTTTTACATCGGCTCGGAACACTTACAGCGCACATCACACTTGAATGCCTCTGTAAAGTCTAGTATTTCAAATTCGCATATCGCCTTTTTTAGTTGAACTTGTTTCACTTACTTTCTATTCCATATTCTCTGTTCTTACACGCGTTTACTTGACATCGAGACTTTTCATTCACCAAATGTACGATGGACGAAATAAATAAACGCAAAAGAATCGGTTCATCCGTCCGAATAATGAAATTTCCTTGTTTTGCTGTTTCACAACTACAAGCCGATTGATGAATTTCTCACAATGTAAATCTGATGCTATAATAGCTCTTTCAGCCATTTCCAAGTCCGTAGGGCAAATCCACCAGCAAATATACGATATTACATTCATTTCATTTCAATCATTTCGCATAAAAAGTGCCATTTAAAATAGAAAAAAAAGCATTTAGTAAGTGTGCTCATTGCAATCGAACATCCTGTTCAAATTCAACTTGAACACTTTGTAAATATCAAATGAACACAGCGCATAAATATAACGATGTTCTAAACATATTCTCGAAATGATTAAAACATTGAATTGTACAAAATAAAAGACACTCAAGCACCAAAAATAAAAGAGAGCGAGAGCGAGAGAGAAATGTGTTTGAGACAAAGAATTCAAATGGAAGTAAATAAATATGTGCGTTTGTATGTATGCGAGTTGCATGAAACATAATAAATTCAGTTGTTGGAATTTTCATTTATTCATTTCACAATATCGCCAATGAAACACTCAACTTTATGATTTCCGCATATTACATATCCACTTTGATGCCCACTTCACATACGCAAACGCCGTACCGTACACCACAGATGTTCAATGCGAAAAAAGGCGGAATGAAACACTCTTATACACATCAAGCGAGAAAATGAAAAACCCGCACTTCATTGTCGTCATCATCGACGTCGACGTCGTCTTCGTTGTCGTTTCACCGTAAAAATTCCACGCTACAAATAGTCGTGTGAAAATCGGAAAAACATTGGTTTCAACACGCAATTTTCGTGCTTACTTAATACAGCGCAAATATTTAAGTACTTGAATGAAAGCATATTGAGAGATTCCTGAATATTCGATCGAATGTGTATGTGTGTATGCGTGTGCGAGTGCGAACGAACGAATGTATGATGTGAACGTCGTCAAAGTGACTTGGAAATGATGATCAAATATCACCAGTTGTGCTTGTGCTCGAATATGTCGGTTTGAGTATCGAAAATAGATATTAGGCTTGCCAATAGGCTCAACGCCAAATTGAAGTGTATGATTACACTATTCGAATTAGATGGGCACTTGGATCGATGTGCGTGCCAACTTATGGAACAGAGAATTTAGCCATTTGTGAGCACATATTAAGTATATATCGAAACGCAACATACATGTGGAAACTTCTCAACTTTGGACCGAGAACAGGAGCATCAAACAAATGTGAGACAAATAAACGAACATATGATTTGTTATTTCAAATTGTGAGAAGAAAAATACGAACAACGAACATTGACATGATTTTCCATATTCAATGTGTTACATAGCGTTCAGCTTTACGATAGTTTTACTTCTTTTTTGGTAATTATTTGCACTTGAAATGCCACGAATGCCAGTAAACGAACACAAACACCAAAATTATGTGCAGCCCCTGAAATTGGTTAGCATTATTAGACACAAAACACACACAAAAGCATCGCATCATATTGTGCTGTTTGTTTGCCACCAACAGAAAAACTAAGCTGATACATTGATACAGATTCAAAATGTGTCTGTTTTCATGGACATTATTGAAGCAATATCTGAAATACTGAGCGCCGCATTTCATTTGATATTGGGGTGTAGGTCGACGAAACTCGTCTCTTAGCATGTTTTTTTTTACACTCACTCTCTATCGCTTTTGACAAGAAGCACCATTTAATAAGAAAAGTGTCACTGATGTTAATGGCGGGTTCGTTTATTGTGTCAAATTCCAGGGCTTTACACACACACGAGAGAGAGAGCGAGAGAGAGATACCTTCACAATGGCAATTTGCTAGTGTCGCTATTCGTTCATCAAACCCCGTTCAATCTACACAAAACATTCATATGTTCGCTGCTGGTCTCTGTATCATTATTTAAATTGCAATACTCATGATGCCGTTTGATGTCATTTGGTGAGAATTGTAACTCCTTGAGAGGAGCAGAGAAACAATGAAAATCGACTATTACAAATGTGATATGTCAGTTGAAATGTGCGACCACAATTTTGAAATGGTATTACCCTTGTGTGTGTATGTGTTTGTGTGTGGGTGAGTAAATCACAATCGTTTTGACATTTTCGATAGATGTGCGTATGGATGTCGCCTTGATGTGTCATATACAAACGCTGACACTACATGAAAATCCAGACAAAATGGACCATTTCAAAGGAACACAATTGGTTAACTCATTTTTGTGGATGAAGCTATATTTAGTCAGACGTAACACTGTTAAAAATGGATGTTGAGTTAATTTTTCGATCATTGATCGCATTCAAGTCAGTTTACATTTATGTCTCACTTCCAAAATTTCAATTGTTTGGGTGCATTTTTGTGGTCGACCAACAATTATGATCCATTTTTTTATCGTATTCGTGATTGTGTGTAAAATATATACTGCAAAGTGCCACAGTACATGAGCACAGTATACAACATTATATCCCACTGTTTGCTGAAAATTAAAGTCAATTTCGTTTCGTATTCGATGTAATTAGTTGCAATTGTTTGAGCGAGTTGTGATTCGAATGCAACATAAATGGAGCAGTTGGAGGCATACCGCTGTGCGTTCCATTTGCCAAAAGAAATAGTGATGTGAGTAATTTGATCAAAAGGACTATTCCAAATCAACCGAAATGTGTTGGTTGTACAGTATCCGAGCACACACGCACACGCACAATGAAACAAATTGTTGGCTATTTGTGAATATTTCACCCGAATTAAACTATAAATTGAAAAATGTATGATACAAACAATAAACAAGGAGGTTCAGGTAAACCACTAAAGATCATCATGGAAGCATATCAACTGTATGTTCGAAATGTCACACGCCAACGGATGTAGACGATTGGACATGACGAAGGGATACAAACCATCCACACACGACAAAAAATGTGTCAATGAATGAATGTTCAAGTGTATGCTTACTTGCAATTGCGTGTATGGTATTGGGAATGAGAGGAAGAAGCAGACCGAGTGTGTGTGTGTGTGTGAGAGAGGGAGAGAGAGATAGAGGGTTCGAGAGCATCGTGCACATTCATTTACAATCAATTGCTTTTGTTAGCATTGTTTTGATGGTGGCGCTTTATTTTTCTGTGATTATTGTTTATTCGACTCGCTCTCAGTCGAAATGGCTGAATGAAACATAGAAAAAATGCCATTGTCTATCCAAATCGACACACACACACATACATCCACATACAATGTGGGACAGATAAAGCTGTATTGTTTGCGCTTCCTAGGAATGAAAAACAACAGCTAACTGAACAGCACAGTTGAATTCATGGCATATAATGCGCGCATGCAATAAAATTTAAAAAAAAAAGAAGAAGAAAATAATTAAATAAAACGAAAATCATTGTATGAAACTGAAGAGAATGTGAGGGGGTATGGGGCGTTGAGCATAGGACATTGAGCGCTCATTGTCCCCATTGTAATCGTTCAAAGATTTTTCGGCATTTGTATTTTTTGGTGATTGTGTATTGATGCTTGTGTATTTGCGACATGTGGGAGTGTCGTGTGCCGTTTATCAGTCATCTTATGGCTTTAACACCACAGCATTCAAATGCATATCTTCACAAATGTTGATGTGTATGGCTGTTGAAATGCTCTTCATTCCGAAACGATATACATTATAACCGTTATGTTGTTTTCGCCATAAAAATATTGTTATTTTCCATTACTTGTTGTTTCTCGGTCTCTTTGCGTTGCTTTTTGCACTGTCTCCCCGCCTCACCTACTTCGACATCCTCATGCTGTCATTTTGTTACAGCACTCTCTCCTAGACAACTAGTGACAATCAACACACTCAGCAGCAAGTGAGTGCAAGAGAAAAAAAAAGAAAATCAAATGCAATGGCCAAAATGAAAATATGCAATCGCAAACATCACACTCATAGTGATTCATTCACATACAAACGAACTTCTCTTGTTACTACATTGATCTGTATATCTGTAGGAATATGGGGTACGAGAAAAGAAAAAAAAGAAAAAAAAAAACAAAAAATAAATAGAGAGAAATAAAGAATGAGCGAGAAAGAGAAGAACAACACAAAATGCTTGTCCATGAATTGACACGAGAGAAGAATGAACAAAAAGGTTGTGGCCATTTAACTTTGTTCAAGAATTTAGATTAAATTCGTCTAGCGAAAACAGCAACAAATGCTCCAAACTCTTACGGATACCAAACTTGATGTACTGGTACAGCACTGTACAGTGTGTGTACACTGTGTGCACGGTGAGCCTTTACTCATTCACTTACACATTCGCTTCCAGTGTATTTACCAATCCGATATGTATTGTGTGTTTGTTTATGTGTACGTGTGTTTACGATGTAAATTTAAACCCAAACGAAATGCCAATCAATTTTATTTCAATCGATTTTGTGTGTGTGTGAGAGAGAGAGAGTTTTCATGTTGGGAGAATTTTGCCGAAAAAAACAGTTTTGCATTCCATTGATAATGAAAAAGCAGAGAATGTTTACCCTTCCAATTGTCTACACCTATTCTAAATATGCCATTTCGTTTTAAAATATTCTTAAGAAGAATGCCACTTTCAAAGGGTGCACTTGTTCGCTTTGGAGTATTGAAAGTTTGGTCACACAATGGCTATGCCAAACAAACAACATACAATGCCAAAAATACACTCACACACTCACACACACATGTGTATATCAACAGTCAAAACACCATTCAAGAGCTTATTTGTTGGCATTTATTCTGTCATCGTTTTTATTTCGGTGCTTTTCATTCAAGCTTTCTATTGTTCATATGGTTTTCATATTTCATTTCGTTGCAGTTGAATAAACAAAAACACATAATAATAAGCATAATTTAACTTGGAACCGATTCAATCGGACATTCAAACACAACAGAGGAAGAATGTCGATGGAATCAACTATTCACTGCAATGGATGCGTAAGCAAAAACTAAAACAAAATAGAGAGAATGGCAACAACAATGACAACAACAATAACAACAACAGAACGAACGAAAGAGTTTTGAGTGGGATGGTAATCCATTGGCAATCCATTGGCAATACAGTTAAAAGCAAATATATTCGTTGCAAAACATTCCGTGTGAATAATTCGAGTAAAAAAATGAACTGCAAACGAAAAAAATAAAAACGAACACAAGAGAACGAGATTGAGCGAAAGAGTGGGGGAAGCATTCCAATAATATATGTGTTTATCACGTAGACGAATAGTGCTATTTATTGTTGTTTATTCATTGCTTCCTTTTTCCAATGTAAATTCCATGCTGCACTTTCAACGTAAACGAAAATCGCTCATAATTTGTTAGCTCTTCTACTTCATCTTGATGCGTTTGATCATTTTACGATATTTTTCTGCATGATTGTGTTGTGTTTTTTCATATACAAACACAATTGTAAACGCTTGAGCAGTGAAGGCAAACCATGCAACAGCATTTGCTTTTTTGTGTGCTAAATTGTGCCAATTTTTATTTAATGCCAAACAATTACACATGTGTAGTGTATGCAGCCATACATTGTGTATGGTGTTATCGGTGCTTCGGTGAATGTGATGTGATGTGTGTGTATGTGTGTGCACGCCTGTTCCTTTGCAGCATATGATTTTAGCCTTGCAATGGTTGTATTGGATTTACCATTTTTCCACTATAATTTCAGAGCCTGCATACATGTGCTCTCTGCGTTCAGTTTTATTACGCAGCAGGATAACTGGATACAGCCAGTGCATCATGAAGCCCCCATCGAAAAATGTGAAATTGTGGAAATTTTATTGTGATTTTCAATGGTGGAAAATTTACATTTTTATTGTTCTGTCTTCACATCGGATACATATAAAGTACTAGAATTAATATTTAAAATGTTGAACAAATCTGCATTTGTCTTCGCGTGCGCTCGTTTGTGCGGCCATTTTTAGCTGATGTGTGTGCCTGTGTGTGTGTGTGTGTGTGTTTTTGAGACCACAGTGAACAGAATATTGTTCGATGGTGCCAAAAGGATCGGATATGATATTGAGATTCAAGGGAAGAAGCGAACACAATATAGCAAGCTAAACGTTACAAATAAACATTATTCGCCATATAACATATCGTGATGAAGGTGCAGCTCAAAATGATCACATTTTCTCATGAATATACGGTTTACTTTGCTACGAAATTATTCAAGCATCATATCGAACGTGAAACCGTGGGAATACGACAGAGAGAGAGAGAGAGAAAGAGAGAGAGAGAGAGAGAGAGAGAGAGAGAGAGAGAGAGAGAGCAAAATCAAACCACACCAAACCGAACCGAACCATGCCCAGCTGCCATTTACGAATGCACTCTTTTATCCTCAATGGTCGTAAACCATTTCACAGATAAACAGTAGTTTCGCTCCTTTTTCTTCCCGAAGCGTTGATTACTGAATTTGTACAAAACAATAATAAAAAAAAAAAACAAAACAAGAGCAGATAGAAAAGAAACGAAACAGCAGATGAAATATTTCAAAATAAACAAAAGTCCTTTATTATGAACACAAGCATCTGTGTGAAAAATGAAAGCTCTTTTATACCGTTCACTGTGTAGAAGAACTGTAGACTGCATGATGAGTTATTAGCTTCATCTCTTAAAGCGTGACCGAATTTTTCCGGAGAGAAAAAAATAATAATAATATTGAAATACTGAGTAAATTCGAAATATCACATCGAAACAATGTGCCAAGAGCCCATCGTTTGGTCCATTCTATTCGCTTAAATGCGTTCCGATTTTGGCCGGGTAGAGTCAACAACAGAAAACAGAGCAGAACCATATTTTTGCTCAATGAATCGTGCTTGGATTAGCATTGTTTACTTTTCATGGCATTTCTATTCCTATATTTCAGAGCCCAAAGCATTCTGCATTAGGAAATTGAATTGAAGTAATTGAATTGAAAAAAAAAAATAATAATAATAATCTTGGAGATGACATGCTGATTCAATATGGTGTCGACTTGTGATGTTTCCTGAGCAAAAACCGTACTCAATGTTTTAGGTAAATATATTGATTACTTCACAACGATCGATCAAACCCGGTTTCGTTGATAATTTGTAACTTGACAAGCAAATCAATTCGATTTGACTTTCATTGCAAACTAAATTAGAAATATTTGTAAAAAAAAACAGCGAACCGTGCACACCATGATTGCAAAAAGTGGTGAGAGGAAGAAGAGAAGAGTCTGCAGATTGTTATTTTGTTCGATGCGACAAACTTTTCTGTTGGCGAGCATTTGTGTGATTGAGATTGTATGACAAGTCGCTAAAACTTCACTCTTATCATGTATCGCAATGGGGTACAGGGTACACTCAAACTCACACACACACACACACCATGTGCGCGCAATAATGTGATTCTCACATATTGTGATTCGATGTGATACGATGGGACAAAAAATTGTATTGGGGAATGGAGCCAGATACATAACAATTGGAGTGTTCGAAGTTCTCAAGATTATTCGATCTACTTTTCTTTCGTTCTTTCAATCTTCTACTTCTTGTCGGTGTGTTTTTTTCTTCTTCTTATTTTTATTCACGTCGTGTGTAAGTATAAGTGTGAGTGGTGCTGTGTTGTGCTCTGCGGTACTCTGTTTATCTTCACGATTCTTCGCATGTTATTACACTA
Source organism: Aphidoletes aphidimyza (assembly GCA_030463065.1). Lineage (NCBI taxonomy): Eukaryota > Metazoa > Arthropoda > Insecta > Diptera > Cecidomyiidae > Aphidoletes > Aphidoletes aphidimyza. The sequence goes on from CM059998.1 coordinate 45,191,510, forward strand.
GTTTCATTCAACAGCGAGCTCTCAATATACGCATGCATTATGAGAGAACAAACGTAGATCATTTCATCAGCTCGTTCAATTTAAGTTGATTCGACGCAAGCATATACATTCATATATATATATATAATGTATACCGTTATGCGTCTTCGATGTGAAATATCTAAATAAGTTCTGATTTACGTTTTGCGCGAAAAATCGACTCCAATAGCACGTTGTGCAAAGCGTCAAAACAGTTTTTGTTATTCTGGCTTCATCGTATATCAGCGCATTTACAAGCACTTTAAACACAATGTGAATAATAGTTTGTGAACTGTCTCTCCTTTAATAAATACCATGCTTACAACTTCTACAAATGCTGCCTTTTCTAAGCTCAGCACATAGTAGGGATGGACACGATTACTATTTTCACGAATTTTCAAAAATAGATATTTTTTTCAACAAAATAGCAATTTTCCCGCTTTTTTTTAAATATCTACTTTTTGAGGAAAAAATTGGAATAGCGAAAAAAAATACATTCGGCGAAAAAATTGCTATTCTGAAAAAAATGCGAAATAGTATAGCGCGCCCATCCAGCACATAGTGCTTTATATATACTTTAAAAAAAAAATCGTGTTTAAATAAAATGAATATCTATCCATCAGTGAATCTGTGCGCCAATCCAATGTAATTTGGTTAACTCAACATTTTCATTATGTCGATCAGAAGAGATGGTATGAAGTTGAAGTTGCGTTAAGATTTCAGAGTTTGTTTGTATAATAGAATATGCACAAGCAACCGCGATTCGCTCACACATCAAACTTTTTTTTCACCCATCCAAATTTAGTTTTGCTTGGTTCCTCTTTTTTTCGGCTCTCTCTCTCTCTCTCTTTCTCTCGATTTACAACATATCATCACAAATGATTTCCATCCACACGCACCCGCACGGTCTATCAAACTGCTGGGTCTGCATGTGCGATAGAAAGTACGATAGCTTTATTGATACTCAAGTGAATGCATAATTTTTCGGAAACGAGTGTGTGTTTGTTTGGAAGCGAGAGATAGAGAACGAGAACTAGAACGAGAGAAAACAGTGTATTGAGGCTGCCCGAATAAATTGCATGGTGGAAAAGGATTTTTGAGGCTAAAAAGTTATTAATAAGCCAAAAACTTTCCCCAACTGAATATATGCTAATTAAGATAGCAAACTACCCCACTTTTATTGTGCGCTTCATGTTTCGCTCTCTGTCTCTCTTGATCGTCTTGATTACATTATTTATCATTTCATCCGAAAATCATTTTATCAATTACCATTAAAAAGCACTGCTAAGCACGCTTGCGTTCACTGATTGCGCGCAACATATTTTGTAAGTTCATGATTAAGAATGTGTATACACTTTTAATACTGAATTAAATTCGACGGCTGATGGAATGGATGGAGGGGGGGAGTGGGGCGAACAGGGACGAGCGATAATGTTCAATGCGAAAACTATCATATTTCCAGAGTTTTGGGATTTTGGCAACAGATGTGTTGACTGGTACATTTCATGACACTTGATTCAGATGCCGGCGGCTTGCTAATTGCGACTTAGAAGTCATGAAAAGTTTTGTCATCAAAATATGTGGCCGTGAAATGATATGAGACGGTGTGATACCGGTACATATCACGTTGCAGGTGGGATGCGTGCAATGTAAATTTGTGTATTGTTGGCACAAATGAAAACACACTGACGGGGGAAACAAACAAAAAAATGAGCCAACCAAAGAATAATAAAAAACAACCAGCAAAAGCAGGCTATCTGTTGTCATAAATGTTTGGCGTGTGATCTAACACTTTGCTATTCCCATTGGATCTTTTTTTTTTTACTTTCAAAACAAATTTTGAAGGCTCTTTATCTACTGTACGAACTTCTTTGGAATTGCTAATATTTTTGCACATGAAATGGGCTCGGCACTTTTCTGTACTCTCCTGTGATGATATGTTTATGTGTGTGTGCAAGCATAAGCGTGAGCGTGTGCACAACTTTATATTGTGCAAACGGTAAAATGGGTGTATGAAGCCGCATACATTACCGTATAAAACGTTTTATCGGGTGAAATTTCGATGCGTTGAATATTGTATGTATGAATGATATCGTCTGTTTTCATTGTGAATTTTTTTTTTGTAGTTGTACTAAAAATCATGCCTGCAAAAAGGAAAAAAAAGTAAAAAAGCACAACTCAATGAAAAATAGTTGAAAACATACCGTCGAGTGTAAGCACTTTGTAAGCACATTTCAAACCAATTTCAAATTACCGATCGAATTGAACGTTATCGGGCACCGTAATATCCACAAGTGTGTGTGTGTGTGGAAGTGTGCATGAACTGTGCACAATTCAACATTTTCCTTGATCTACGATTTTATTGCTCAACAAATCATGCACTATTATACCTGCATACTTTCGAATCCAGCAACCAGAACAAAAACAACCCAATGCAATGGATATTCAGTATATTTACGAAACTATTTTCATTTAATATTGACAGTGCACATAGACGAGTTTATATGCCCATTTGCCCATTCAAATTACATTTACCGTTTTGCCCTGGCAAACAACCAACACAAAATCCACGACAAAAACAGCAACGAAATCAAATTGTTTCCACAAAACATTGCCAAAAATGGTTTTTCTGAAAGAAAATACCCAAAAAAAAGCTGCGCTGTACTCCGATTACAGTGAACTTGAAACGTGTGTATAAACATAACGCACACCACCTTTGAACCCATCGCTATCCGATAATCACGTAGCATTTGTGAAACGATTGTGTGTTTGCATTCGTTTATAGACATTTTTCGTGAATATTAATATTTTTTGCTCTTTCCGTTTGATATTTTTTTTTTTTGTTGAAATAATATCCAAGCAATCTCAAATAACCCCTTTTCATTTGATGTCGATGTCGATGGCGGTAAACAGTGTGTATGGTAGCAACAGTCAAACAAATTTCATTTGCTAGAATATTGAACACGGAAAAAAACGGAGCATTGGCAGCAAACGTAACAGTCCCAGCAGAGATACCGGTTGAAATGTAACAAAGCAAGTGTCGTAAAGCAACAAAGAAAAGTGAAAAACAATTTTAACGTGACATAAACACGAAACACACACACACACATACGTTAGATTTTTCCACCATTTATTCGTGTGCATGTGTTTCAAATACGGTTTAGGAGCAAATCAAATTCAAATTTAACACGATTTTCAACTCAAGTCGTTTCAGTTGTTTACATTGCATTTAATGTTCACTTTAGATTTATATATAAATGTTATTGATTTTAGAATGCATCAACCATTTGATATGTCAACATTGTGTGTGTGAGTGTGTGACGTCGTCATAAATTGGACACAATCGTAACAGATTGATAGCTTTGATATTTTCTGCACACGAATGGAATAGATCGAGTGAGAGAGAGAAAGAGATAAAGTGAAAGATGGAAACCGTTCATATGGCATATGAAACAATCAACGACACTCGAAATACTTTTGGAATAACCGATTAAGGCTAATATGATTTGAAGCAAGTTGGGTGTGTGTGTGTGTGTGTGATTGCGTCAATGTTACTTCTTCCAATTGGCTTTTGTTTCAATCACAATCGGGATAACAGCTGTCATATCAATTAAATTACAGAGTTGAATGGGTTTTGGGCATAACAATTTTGAAACAGATAAGTATCGCTTAAAAAAAACGAGTCAACACACCGATGCCTACGTTTTCGTATATTTCTTTGCACTGTAAATGTTTTGATTCAATAGTTGGGCGCCATCTGCGACACCGATTCGATATATTATCGAATTACACTCCCATATTCTTCAAGTAGCTGCCATTGATAAAACACTTTGATTAATTTTTAAGTATAAAAACATTGAAAGAATAAACCTTAAGCACTTTATCCATATATTTATGAAGCCTTAATCTAAACACTCAGAATAATATGTATAAAAAATGGGATATGTTCGAAACTTTATTCGTATGGCCATTGGCCAGCTAGAGTAGAATATGTCTCTAATTATTTATTAAGAAAATTTTGTGATAAAGAAAACGTCAAAGCTAATAATAAATAAATTAATATCCCAGTGTCAAGATTTCGCAATAAAATACGGTTTTATGTTTGTATACCAAACTCATGATGATATTCTTTCAAACAAGCTGGACCAAAAAAGAAACTGACCAAATTGATGAAAAACTTCGTCATATTTCTCCCAGTTTTCTCTCACTCTTCTATTTGCCGTTCACTTTATTCTCGTTCAAAATCACATCGACGACATTCACATGGCTCATCTGTTCCGTATACCATAAATTGTCACACAAACATCATAAAATAAATTGAATTACGTTTGTAATCCGTACTTTTCCGCACCGTGTTCGTTTAAATTAATTTCTAATGTTAATCATTTATATTTATGAAATGGCATATTGTTCCAAAATTCAGTGTTCGAAAATTTGGTTCTTCGAAAATTAGTTCGAAATTTTGTTGTTGACATTTGGAATATTTCTGATATTTGGGTTATTTGGGACATTTGTGACAATTGTGACATTTCGAGGAGTCGAAATTTAACCACGAAATATACGATTTTCAGGTATTTTAGGTTTTAGTAGACCATGATCGCGTGGTCCAATTTGGTCCAAAATTTGATACGTTCAAGAAACTCGCCCTGTGAAAATTTCATCGAATCTTCATAACTCGATAAGATGTGTTAAAAAATTTGCGTGCGGCGACGGACGGGGAACGGACTAACATCTCCCCCCATTTTTTTTGCTTGATTCGTGTTCTAGAGGGTCCAAAACGGATAGAAACAAGTTTTTAGAGATTTTTAATTTTTAATTTTTCACTATAAACCAATACTTTCCCAACTTCGTGCGGAAAAGTAAAATTGGGCAATCCACAGACAGTTTAAGAACAGAACTGCATGAATATCAGAATCCATTGTTGACACACATAAAATGTACCATCTGAATATCATCCTTCGATATATCCCAATAGGAATACTGCTCGCCATATTGCGACTCTCAATTGAAAAGCTATATATATGCCTATTGAAGCTTCATCTCTGATTTTGTGTGTCACTCGATGCTCAATTTTGTGTGAGTGTGTGTGTGTGTGTGTGAGTGTGAATGTTGATTGTAGATATACGATGGTATGTATCCTTTATGCTGAATCGTCCAAGAGTTTGAAGTACTCTGAAAAAGGTAACTGGTTTCATCAATTTCAGCGCACCACATCCCCTTTTTGTCCCAATGACAAAAATTGCACAATTCGACTTTTTCTTTACTTTTCTCTTCCTTTTTTTTCTCTTTATTTTTACGAAGTTTTATTCGCTTTGCTGAATGATACGAAAGCAGTGAAAACAGATGAAGAAAAAAAGACGTGTTTGTCGTTTTGTGGCTAAAAAGTTTACTCTTCCCAACTTATTCACTTCATATATAATGTATGTGATATGCGTCTATGCGTCGGAAACATGTGTCCGCCGCATGCCGGATTTTTCGATATACCATTGCCGCCGCCGCCGTCGCCACGCACCATCACCATGGTGTATCATTTTCACATCGGATGTGTTTTGGGTGCGATGAGATTTTACCGTAAAAATCGGCTCCATGAATTGTGCGTGTTTGAAACATGTCTTTGATTTCCGTTAAATATGCTCAAACAAATATGACATTTTACATGCAAACGTATTCTCGTCCACTATTTCATGCGGTTTTTGTTGCGCTTTTTTGCTCATTTGGTGATTTCAGCTATTTGACTTATTCACCGATAGATAAGACTGTTTGCCAGGCAGACAGTGGCCGGCAAAGTTTCGAAATAAACACATTTCCTGCCATAATTACCTATGACCTTTTGAAATCTATACCCAATCAAAAGTTATAGCCAAAGCAATTCCAGCTGTTTACATGAATTTCTCTGAAATTGCGCCATTTTGATGTCGTTTTATGCCATGTAACTTGGGAAATTGACTTGTTTTTGTGAACAAATGAAAGAATATGAGGAGGAGAAAAAAAGGACCAACAACATATAACATATAAAAGCACAATGTATATTTATTTTTATCTTTTTATTGCTCTGACGCACATTTTAACGACCATGCAATGAACTATTTCATAAAATTGCTCATTGTTCATAAAAACACATACATTTTTTGCCATAGTTTTTATTTATATTTTCTCTCTATCTCACACTCTGGCTCTGGCTCTCTGACTCTCTGGCTCTCCAAAAAATTCCGAAACAGTTGAGAAAGTGTTGCAAGCACCTGTTTGACCCAACTTTAACTTTAAAATATCAAACCACCAAAAATTGTTTAGCCATCAGCTAGAGAGTCTTTCGTATACGATAAAGATGGTGGAACAATGTAGTTTGATAGTTGAAAATGATAAATTATGGACATTTTGGGGGCGCAGAGAATTGGATGAACACGAAATAGAAGATGAAACCACTTTGTGTACATGTAAATTAAATTAAACTTTATGAATACGATATTTTGAGTTGGAGAGAGAGAGAGAGAGAGAGAGAGAGAGAGAGAGAGAGAGAGAGAGAGAGAGAAGGAGAGATTGAGTGAGTGGGCGGTGGTGGTGGTAACCAGATAAATGCCAAACCCAATGCGGAAAAAATGTAAGTGTTGGCGGTGATGCTCTAACTTGTGTGACAGCTTGTATGAAAAAGCATACACATGAAAAATCCATCCAACAAATAAGCAAAACCAATTTAATACAACACAACACAAGAGTTTCGCTTGCTTTGTCGATGACAATGGTATCCATTTCACCTTATTATGCTTATTACAATAGAGGAGTAATTCGTAATTACATTATGGTCATTATAAATGTTGTTGTTGTTGTTTGACTTTTCGGATTTCAGCTAATACCACCATTCCTTGCGTCCATTTCAACCAGCTCAACCAGTTTATTATACACAATTTTGACCCTATTGCTTGTTATTATACAAGTTGTATATGACATTTATGGCATCATCGATCCTTTTTTTTTGTTGTGCCTCCAAACAAGGCTCACTTCCGTTTTGTTAACTTGTAATTATATTTTGTAATTAAATATATTTTGCTGAACATATGCTACAACAATAAGATGCGATAGTTTTGTGGTATTTTATTTTTCAAATGTAGATGCACTGTTGGTATGTACGGTACAGTGTACATGCAAAGAATCAGAGGATTAGATACAAACTAATATGTTTGTAGCTCAAAAACCCACCCAATTCTCAACAACTTTTGTCTACTTGTCTACGAACTCTTGGAACTTCAAATCACTTCGGTTTATCAGTCACATTTTATCAACGCTTTCGTCTGCTTTTGTTGTGTGTTAGCGTTTTGGTTTTTGTTGTTCCGTAATTGATTTGCATACGCATGCTTTCGCTTGAATAATAGTATGAGTGGGCATTTGCCACATTTGAAAATGCGTAAGATCAAATTAAAACTTTACTCGCATTAACTTTTGCCCACTTTAACCGAATTCTATAGCATTTTTTTGCCATCCATCCTTTAGTACTGTTTGTTGTATGTTCACATTGTTGTTTGTTTTTGGTTAGCCACTGAAAAACTCATATGGAAATTATTTTGTCAATTCTCATTATTTGGAAAATGTTTAGTTAAACATTTAGTTTTGACATTACTTCAGTCGAATCAAACGAAACATTTGGTTTGTATTTTTTGTTTTCTGGTTAAAATTTAATTTGGAATTAATTGATTATATTTCAATACAAATTCAACAACATGTATCAATTTAAAATTCAACAAAAACGCACCAAAATTTGGCAAATCATCAAAATGGTTCAGAATGAATTGAAAATTTCAGTCACTTTATAAAAAAATGACGACAATTAATGCAAGACTTTAAAATCAAATTTCACCGAAAAAATTCACTTTGAATAAATATCGTAGGAAAATCATTGTTCAGAACATGAAAATTGTTCACCACACTGTTGTGGCATACTGCTGTGACAAGCTGATTTCACCATTTTTCGTGGGAATCTCATGGTTCGACGGTTGTTGTTTCATTGTGTGTGTTTTTTTTTCAAACATGTTTCTATGCACTTTCTTGTCGAAACTTGCTTGACATACGTATTCAGGCGCCAAATATATTTGCGTAGTGAATGTTATGAATTGATGTCATCAATTTAAAGGAATTCCAATTTGATGCGTATGTTGACAGGTTCGACGAAAACAAAACAAATTAGTAGCGTTTTTTTGTTATTGTTGTCAGTGGTTGCGATTCCAAAATAAAATCTCAAAACAACAGACATTACACTGAACTGACACATTATTTAGCTGAAGCAGCTGCTGAATGGTGGAGCTTGAGTTAAGGGCCAGCTCCGCATATGCACCTCGATTCCTTTTATTCTTCTCATGAGTTTTTTTAAGATCGATGACTTTACGGTTGAGACTTTGTGATGTAAGATGTCTATAGATAGGCCATCGTCATTTGCTGGCGTCAGTTGGCTGACCCCGACAGCAATCGACACATCAGCAACCAAAGTAATGTTTGAAAGGAAGAAAATCGCCTGAACCTATTTCAATCATATTTTCTGACATCTTTGGAATTTACCTTCGACTGAACAGCATCAACATTTTTATTGTGTGGATGCGCGCATTTTTTGTTGCCTTGCAATACAAGATAAACGGCTTGCAATTCCATTATTATCATAACACACACACATACACACCATAAGCACTCATCGTTTCCTATTGTTACCCAAATTCATTATATACCACATTTGTATCAAAGCACACACACACACATAGCGCACGCATATCAAACATAAAATAATGCACACAACAATGTAATTAACCAAATTCAATGGCCCAAATGTCAGATTTCATCCGAAGAAATTCCTATGCAAATTATAATATTATTGCAAAACTTGTGATGTGACAGTGTTCATATGAAAACAAATTGATATACGCGCGCTTATAGTTCTGACAAAGTTTTGACATCTGACGTGTTCCACATTTATGATTTTATGTGCGTGTGCGCGCGCAATTTTGCACGCGAACACCGCACAAAACAATCAGCCATTCAAGCAGCCAACGTGTTGATGATTTGTGTGTGTGTGTGTGTGTGTGTGTGTGTGTGTGTGTGCGACGCACAATAACAACTGACAGCACATAAGATGTTTAAAGTAAAATTATGATGAGAGAATCTGGCAATATTATATTATTATATGAAGGAGTTTTTGTCAGCCAATAATGACAGCATATGCAAAGTGGCTGAGAAACGCCTGAAACATGTGCCGATAAGCGAAAATTTCCATATCGACGTCGAAATATGCGATGTCGAAAAATTGCGGCAAATAAAATGAATTTAATTTAAACTTATTATTATTATGATCTTAAATTATACTTGCGCACACATAAAAAAGAGAAGAAAAAATTAAATGAATGAATCACAAACGAGAGAACAAAATACCGAGAATCGGCATTTCAGTCTGCTGAGTTTTCCCAAGTTCAGCTAATCGAGCAACTATATACAGCTCCCGATCTGTTAAAAAGCGAACGAATGAGATGGAAAAAGAAACAACATTGCTACTCAATTTTAAATAAGCCATTTGGAGAGGAAATTTTTCGTAATGTCAAAGCCAATGGAATAAGAACTGCGTAAGCATTTTTATAATTACATTTTGCGCTCTCTTCCTCACATATCACAAAAATACTTAATAAATCATTGTGTGTGTTGAAATTGCAAATTTACAGTTTTCCGACGTGCGTATGTGTACCAGTCATTGCATTCGAAAAATGCCATTTGAACTTCAGCACCATTGCTTGGTGGCCATTTTACTTAAATAAAAAGACAAAAATATCAATAAACGGTGCCCAGAAAATCGTCTTTAAATTATTGACTTAATGTAACCAAATGCTATAGAAAAAAAAAATTAAAAAAAAATGGTGAGAGAGAAATGATACATTTTGTTCTTCAGTGTTCCTATTCCACAGTTATTCATTCAATGTCGTCAAAATGACTTTCTTCCATCTTGCCAACTCATAAAATGTGTTGAAACGAATATTAGCACTTTTTTACAACTTCATTCTAATGCGAACATTTTTGCACATTTTTCTACACGGTCATTGTAAAAAAAAAAAAATAAAAAAATGTTAGCAATTCAACCCGTAGTACACTGCATTAGTTTCTAAAGAGAGCTGAAGAAAAAAAAAACATCTCAAATCCGTGAAGTGTGAAATCAAATAGTCAAATATTTGTGAACTCAATTGTGAGTACACAATTGCATAATATTAGGTGTGAAAATGCATTGTGAATTCAGGCAAGCAGCAGCAGAAAAAAAGTGCGCAAAATTCCGACAAAAAGCTAGAGAGCAAGAGTGAGAGTGAGAACGGGAAAAAGATAAAGAAGCGAATGGGGAATGCCATAAACATATCATCCAATGTCATGCACATTATGAAGCTCGCATCAATCGTGAACATGTAACTTGTCGATTTATTCGTCATTTGTGGCGGAAATTCATTCATTCGTAAAATGTGAAAGAATGAAATGAAAATGTCCGCTTCTAAATTTCATATTATTTTTCACTCTCTCTCTCTTTTTCTCATGCTCGTTCATTTCACATTCTTCATCCAGCCTTCAGCCATAATTTCTCGATGCTCAATTTTTGTGCTCGCTTGTTGAAAGAATTGATGCGGTGAATAAAGAAAATACAACTTTTCGAATGCAGACTCTCTTCTTTCAACGTAACACACACACATAGCCACACACAAATATTATCTAATGTGCTTCTACTATCGACTTTGACCAAAAACTTGCGTTTTAATTTTCTCCGCATCAACATGAGGAGCGAAGGAGGAGGCGAGGGGGGGGGAGGATGAAACAGGGGTGGGTGGGGGGGTGGGTAGGTGAGTCAAGTGGAACTGAAAATCTTCGAAAACGCTTGATGCAATGCGATCCGTGTGATGCTGGGGCAACAAAATGCGGCGCTTTTGGCTTGGCAACTTGCCAGCACGTGAAATAATGTGATCACATTGCCATTTGAATCGTTAGATTTGCGAAAAATTACAGAAATTACTGAGCATCAAATAAATGTTATTTAAATGCTAATTGCTAATTCATAACTTGAAATAAATTTCACATTATAAATATCTGAGGGGGAGAAAATATGAAGTTTGAATGAAACGTGAAAGTTTGGTTTATTTTTTTTTCTCAGTTTGTTTGTGTGTGTGTTCACTGTTCACATTATTTTTTATTCGACTTTTCAGTTACGTCAAGCGTTATCAAATGTCAACCGTATGGGGAGAAGGTTTTACATAGGACAAGAAACAGACAAGAGATATGTATCTAACAAAGATTTTCTATTCCAAAGAACTTGAGCTTGTTCTTATTTTGTTGAATCGTCATCTTACCGTGCATTCTATAGACATTATCGCCTCATGCAATTTAGCTCACGCTCTCTCTCTCTCTCTCTTTCCCTCTCTCTCTTTCCCTCTCGCTCTCTCACGTTTCACTTTTCAATATCTCTGTTTCACACTCTGGAAATTTTCTTGATGGCGTTGTACATTTTTGGAATGCGAAAACCGTCAACGAGAAAACAATTCGCTTTAAAAAAATAGCGAGCGCAATTTTCCAAAAACTGACTGAAGAATTTCAAAAATGCAAAATGCCTTAAACGGAGAAGACTCAATACAACACAAACGATGTACAACTGGTAATGCCAAGTGGATTTAAATTTGTGTACATATTTACACAGGTTAGATTCAAAAGACTACAAGACATAGAGACGTGTAATTGTTATGCTTGGATATTCTTTGTAAAGGTCAATAAGCATGCAACAAAACGAATCATGAAGATCTTTGGTTGGCTCACGCGCGTTCAAACTGAAATACGACTTTGTTAGCGAATGAAAGAATTTTAATACTTTTTTTTTCGTTCGTTTTTCGTGTCTCTATTATCGTTTGTTTCTCCACTTTCTCGGAAACTAATAATGCCTATGGATGTAAAAGAAACATTTCTTTCGGAAGTTTTCTATATAAGTTACGCGGTTCTTCATAAATTCTATTGAAAAAACAACATTTTGAAAATTAGTTGCACTTTGGCGTTCGCTTTTCCCATATTTTCCAGTTCACTCTGGGTCTTCGGGTGCGCGCACGCACTCGTGTGTGTGTGTGTGTGTGTTTGTGTTTATTTGTATGTATGTTGTCGACCATCATCTCAATGTGCCACTTTTACGCATCAACCGCGTACATTGTAAAGAGCAAAACTTTTGCGCGCATTTACGCTTTATTGAGATAAATTAGGTTAATATATAAATATATAGGCACGACTGTGTTATCCTTTTTACAGCTAGATGAAGGCAACGCCGTTGAACGTTTAACTGTAAGAGTTTTTATTCGCAGCGTATTTTTCTCTGCTTCCATTTCGCTTATGGTGATGATATTTTTCGGTGCTGTCGTCGCTCTTTACCATTCTCGTATTTCGGGCTTGGACCATTTAGCTTTACGTCGCCGAAAAATATATCAAATAGTAAAATAAATGCTTGCCCACCGCCATTTACACACACATACACACGCACACACACACACGCACATACCACAATTTGCTCACTTAAAATCACCAGTGCACAGAAAAACAACACACTCACACATGGTGAGCGCGATAGAGAGACAGAGAGTGCGTGTACGTTCGCGCGCTCGCACACATTTTTTTTCGAAAATAATGATTAACTAACCTGTCTCATTGGACAGCTATGCTGAATGCTGAAATATATCATGTATTTTGTTTTGCCTTTGATGGCTGTGAGAGCATAACAGAAAAGCTGCCAAAGTGATGACAACAACAGTAGCACAAGCTGTAACGAGAAAATATGGGAAAGGGCGATAAAGGCAGAGAAAACAGAAACATGTACCTCGAAAATCCAATGAGAACGAACAAAAAAATCCATTTCAAATGGATTTTGATGAGGTCGGAAAAGTTGAAAATATGCATAAAATGAACAACTCGGCCTTGGGAACGTGCATAAATAGTGAGATTGTTTTGTTGAAGTTGTTGTTTTTTTTTTTTGTTATCATGACAATGGAGTCTATTGAATGAACCAGTGGACGAAATTAAAAGATTTTTCTTGATCACCATCTAAGCTTATTGTTGTTGTTGTTGTTGTTTTTTCTTTGTATGTCTTAAGTGCTGTCGAAATGGATGCACAAATGTGAGCTCTAGATCAAGGTTATGGCATTCAAAACGATTTGATGTGCAATCAGCTATCCAAAAATACCATTTCCATCAACATCGCAAAATTAGCTTTGTTCAAACGAGCCAAGCCTAATTCATGATTGAGAATGTACTTCATAAACGATATTGTTTCGCTTAAGTGGTTTCACATCAAAATGACTTCCTGCAATGAGATCCGTAGATTGCCCACAATTTTCGATTGTATTTTCCTATTTCGTACAATAATGTCATATTATAAAGCATCTCAATCTATAAAATAGCCGCAAATCAAGCAATATAACAGCATGAGCACGTGGACAATGGACAGACACGCCATAGCATGCACTGCACACAGCCTCCACATACTCGGTGGTTTTATTAATCCGCACTTGATAAACACACATAATTTATGATGTTCAAATAGATGAAATGTTTGGATTCATTTCATTGCAGCTAATTCTATTAAGGCCATTGGACAACTAATAAACTCATAAGTTTAGATTGAATCAAAATTACATACGATTTTCTCTATCTATCTCCCCCCCTCTCTCTCTCTCTCTATCTCTATGTTTTTTTCAGTTTTAGAACAGAAAATATCAAAAATACGTAATTACACGAAACTCTGACAAAGGCAGCATTACCTCTTAAGGTGGCGCTGTCTGTCATATGAAAAATGCATTGAGTTTCTATTGCTTTCTATTTCTCTTATTATGTTTCTCTGCACCATTTGCTGCTTGTCGTTTGACGAAGTGAATTCGAAGTGACATTGTGACGAATGCATTTAATCCGCTGCTATCTTTTTAAAAGAATTTAATGGAAGAAATATTTGCATTGAATTGGATTTGTTTCTTATCGTGTTTTCAGTCAATTATAGGATTTGAATCATAGTGGACCATAGAACCTATTGTTAAAACCTAGGGTATTATGTGTCAAACGATTCGCACGATTCTTTTGCAAATCCTTCATCAATAATGTGAGTTCCGCAAGTCCCTACGAGCCCGTACGAGTCCGAGTGACATTTATTAGATCTTAAAATGTCAAACAGATCCTGGAGTATATTCAATTCAGTCATAAATAGTTCATCAAATTCAACTGTTCATGGTACTACTTGTGAATACATCATTACGCGCATCCATTGGAAATGAGGAGCATCCGCGCAAACGTGGTAAAACACACAGCGCATAATGTTACTAATGTTAGTAAGTATAACTATATTTCATTAACGGTAGGGTATTCGTCTTGAGTAAACTTGTGGATCTTGACATAATACAAAATCTCTCGCAAGGAATGACACCGAAAAGTTGTCCCAAAAGATCAACTTTACCTAAGAAAATTTAAAAAAAAAATCGCCCGAAGACTTTTTGGGTCAACTCTTTCATTTATATGTTTTGTTACGTCAAGATCTACAACTTTGTTGACGACAAAATAATCGAATTTCCCTAGGGGAATTTATCAAAATGAATATTTTGCAAATATCGCAAATATGTGATATCTGCTGAACATTTCGCAAATATTGCAAATATTTGATATCTGCATATGGACGTTTACATGCAAATCTGCAAATATTTGCGAATCATGCGAATCAAATACAACAACAACAACTGTCACTTTCAGTAGGTGCTGAGCAAATATGGCAAATATTGTGTGAATATCGCAAATAAAATAGCATATTCGCATCTCAAATCACTGCAAATCTCGCAAATAATTCGCAAATATCGCAAATATATAATATTTGAAATTTGATAAATTCCCCTAGGAATTTCCCTTGGGAGGTATAGTTGAATTTCCAATCTGGGTGATTTTAGGTTTGCTATTTCCGTGATAAAATACAAATTTATTGCAAAACATATCATTTTTGATATTTTTGTTTTTATTCTGGCGATTTCCAATATGTTATACGTATTCCACTGTGTAACTCAGCACTGTGAATGACTGAAGCTAATAAAACAATTGGTTTTCCTATTCAAATAATATAAATATATAATATTCATTTTTTAGCATTCGAATTTCATGTGCAGCGAAATGCAATGGAATATATAGACATTTAGGTCTTTTTCGACCAAAAAATTGTGCCATTCATCCGCATAATTAACAATTATTGATTCGCGCAACAACAACAATAAAAAAATGACACATTTTGCATGAATATCGGTTTTTGATTCGCTATTTCAAGTATGCAAATAAATCCATCAATGCAAACGGTGATATTTTCTGATTCATGACTTCAACACATTCTGCATACATCACCATCGATAATCCTGAATTGAAATACAGAGAAAGAGACAGACAGACAAAATGATGCATTCACATTCATCGGCATTCCATTGTCTCGTCGTATATTGTATCACTCTAAACGTAAATTACTCACGTATAAATAAACACATTTTGCCATTGCCCGACACGAATGTACATCTAGGGGCAAACACAATTTCTAGTTTATATCAAACAATTGAACATCGGTTCTCATGTGGGTGATCGTGCGGGGGGTGACAATTGTTGAAGGGGATTGGGAAGGTAACTAGACCGCTCGGTCCTCCATGACCGTCAAACAACTATAATTGTTTCCAGTCTCGTTTTGTTGATTCATGTCCGCCTCCTAGGTATACACATGTTGGTATAGTCTAGATGAATGTAGCTATTTTTCTCTTTCTCTTCCTCGCTTTCTCTCTCTGCGTATCCCTCAAATGGATGTAAATAAAATTGCATACCTTTGACTTTGGCTATTAAAAGTTTGCGAGAAACAATTTGCGTGCGCACCATTTTTTTTCATTTTGAAGGAATATCAACATATACATATAATTTGAACATGTTTTATGTCTAAAATATGAAACAGGTTAACTATTCAAGTGACAAATTCGATGGTATACCATCGATTTATAAATCGAATGGATACAATGTTTCAGTCGGGTTTTGTCCCGGTTGCGTAGGAAAGAATGGCAGATGAGTAACAATGTTTTCCATTGCAATGGACAAACTGAATCTTATTGGAATCGAAAGACAGATGCCCAACAATACGACATCACACACGTCACCAATTCGTATTATTCATTTTGTGATGAAATGCACATAAAATGCAAACCATCTGCATTGAGCTGTCAACCGCAACTTCAACGATGACGAAAATTACACAACATTTTCAATACCTGAAGACGTTTGCGATATTCTCAATATTTTGTCAATATCAATCATGAATATTGGGGAGTTTAGAGGCAACGATGGAATGCATGTTGTTGGGGGGGGGGGGTGGTTGGTTGGTATTGAGTTCATGTGTGCATTTCCAATGAAAATTCTGTGTCACATAAAATGCGACAACACCATATTTTGGTATGCTGGTATTGGCACTGTGGCTGCCATATATGAGCAGTTTACATTGCGATATTCACAGTCTATAATGCGTTGAATTCAGTTTTGTGCTGAATAGGTACATACCAGGTTAAAATATTCGCGGAAATGCAATCCAAACCGTACGGCATGGTATTTGCTCGGCATTTACGGTTTTCTCAAGAAATCGTATGCATCATTAAATGATTTCAAATATTCATCAGCCACAACGGCACTGGATACGCAAGAGGCTAAAAATGAAATTGCCTCATTTGTCCATTTCGTTTAAGCACACCACATTTCCAATGTATGTGTGTGTGTGCAGTCGGCGTTCTTTGAACGTCTGGACGTTGATAATATAACTTTGATTTTCACATTTACAGGTAGCGTAAACCGTATTTGCTATGAATATTAACCAATGTATAATAATGGAAAGCTTTTACTGAAAATCTTCCAATTTGGGGCAGTTGTCCTGAATACATGACGATTTAACGTAAAATTTGTATAGATGATAATGGAATATGGTACAGAAATGAAAAATGCAAAAACGGAAAAATACGAACAAACAACAACCGAGCTGTATCACACAAGCACACATTTTCCGACTCAGTATTATATTTGGCCGTGCATACCTTTCGCGAGAGGCTTGGTAACGTTCGTTTCGTCCTCCCTTTAGGGTATATTTTGAATAATTGTGGCTTTTCCAAAACTTCGAAATAATCATTCAATGAAGTGAAAGTCATTTTTGAGCTAGAAACTTGAATGCCAAACATTTCGGTGGGTATCGTTACTAGAATTAGTGGTGTGTTTATGTGTGTGTTTGTGTTTGTATGTGTGCTCAACTACCACGGCTGACACGTACAACAATGCGCTATCGTCGAACGTACCACATTTTAAATTCATCATTTAGTCAACACGTCCTCAAGTCCAATTAATTTTCAGCGAGCACCTCTATTGTACTTTACAACGTCGAAAGATGCAAGTGATTGGAATGAGTTTTCGATTGTTTTTTTTTTCAAGTTTCTTCTTACCCTTTGTTTTCTGGTGTGTTGAAATACGTTGGGTATCAACAAATACTTGCGATTGGGTTTCGCCATACACTGGCTCATGACGACAACAACAATGAGGTACATAAAAAATGAATGTCATAATTAGAACGATAAAAATCTCATTGGTGAATATTTTATTTCGTTATTTTTTTATTTTTTTTTTTGCTTTCGGTAGCATCGAATCGTTCGTTTATACGCTATTGCATGAGCTGGTTGGGATCTGGATAAAAGTTTTTTTCATTCTGGCTTTTAGTCGATGATGGCCACAACAGCAAGTAATCAATTCATAAATGCAATGCTAATGAAGGAAAATTCGATTTCGATTAGATTCAAATCAATGCTCAATGGCTATTAGAAAAACACATCAAAAGCGCACAAACACATAACAAATATCGATTCGATTCTCGATGATTCAACAAATGAGCATTCGAATTTCGAATTATTTTAAGAATGAAAAAAAAACCACCAACGACCATCAAACGGAAATATCTCTCCATCTTTCACGGTTTTTATATACTATCGACATATTGCGGTTTATTGTTGAAGTCAACAACGCTTTAATCCCATTTCCATCCATGTGCAATGTTTTTTATTGAATATATGTACTGAATGATTTTAGACTATTGATACGATTTATTTGGTCATTCCAACTAAAAAAAAACACACACACAAACTTTTCTTAAATGGATCGATTGTGGATATGTACCGTTATAATTGTCTTTATGCCATTTTACAGCTTCAATTTCAATGCGCATAAATAACATCCGTCCGATACGGCGCCAATCGTTTTTGTAATTTTCTTTTTGCCTGACAGAACTTCAACCTCAGAGGGCGAACTAGCAAATCTGATGATATCGTTAAATTGTGGAGTATAAAAAATACATTCGCTTAATATTAATGATTTTAATGGATTTTAGTGCTTGAAAAACCAAAATCAATAGAATTGAAAATGACTTACGATTTTTGATGACAATTTTCTATTTATTGCGAACAATTCAAACACTGAACATTATAAAATTGAACCATGTGTTTTACAATAAGAATATTTTGGTTTTAACGATGCGTAACGATATATTGTTGAAGCTCACGTTCGATGCGGAGTCTCAAAAAATGGTTCAAATATTCTCTGTACTCCTTCTGAGTGATGGATTTTCGAATTTTGGCAATTATAATCAGTCTCTGCTACGTTATGCCAAAACATTCAATGCAAAATGAAATTAAAAGTGCATTAGAATATAATTAATCAAAAACTCTTAGATTTGCCATGTGAAAAACAAAAAATAGGGAATAGGAAACCCTGTAGAAACTGACACATTGCTATCAAACAGTTGACAATACCGTATGGCAGATATGCGTCAGATTCTATACGGTTTTCTATTTAATTAAAATAATACAACGGCAAATTCGTGTGAATGCGAACGACCAACGGAAATCCCTATAACAGTTCTCGATGAATTCATTTGTGTGTCCTTTCTGTTATTTTATCGAGACTGTTTGGACCCTTGCATAAGTTTTGCAAAATTGGAAACTCGCAAAGAAAGAAAGAACTCACTATCACGCTGTGATATCATCAATCAACGAAATGTTACTTCAGTACACAGTATGCAGTGTATGAAAATTGAATGTTCGAATACAGCAAAAAGCTGTGAGCTTTACAGGTTGACAGTCTAGGAAATCTATAGCTTTGCAATGACGTACTTTGAAACAGTTTTATGCATGAACTCAATGGCAATAAAAGGTTTACGTTGAAAAAAAAGAACATCCTCAAAAATGACTTGATTTTTCAATCAAAAATATTGCATCCAAAAGAGCACACGTTTTCCTTAAAAAAAAAAAAGAATAGATTAAATATTGATGCTGCTGCGCAGTGCGCACTATAAAACACACATGCCAAAGGGTTTTACAGACAGAATTAATTAAATTCTTTGCTTTTGACGAACAATCAAACACAAGACAAGCAATTTTTATTGCTATCTTTTTTCTGGTCTGCATCTCTACTCCTCTAGCTGTCTGTGTATAAATTATTAAACCAAACATTTATTTAAACTAATCGATAAATTTGAAACGGTTGTTTCCTTTTTTTAAATCGTTGTACTAGTTTCACAAGTGCCACATTGCTGTTGACAACATTTTTTTGTGTGTGTTCGTTGATTAAATCCAGCAGAGAACAAGGCGTTGTAGAGATCGGACAACTTGAACCATGTTTCGATGAACTTATCATTCTTCAAAAAATGATAGACCTCCTGGT
Source organism: Aphidoletes aphidimyza (assembly GCA_030463065.1). Lineage (NCBI taxonomy): Eukaryota > Metazoa > Arthropoda > Insecta > Diptera > Cecidomyiidae > Aphidoletes > Aphidoletes aphidimyza. Next base: position 45,211,289 of record CM059998.1, read on the forward strand.
AAAGTGTCTTGAACATCAGCCTGTTCATCCCGATTAAATTCATTTGGGCGGGATCGGCTAGCACATACTACTCAAGCATGTAGCATGCAAAGCAAGAATAGTCGAAGTGAGTATAGGTGCAAATTTAAGCAATCAAATAAAAAAAATGGAAATCTGTGTTTACGATGTGTGTATGTGGTCTACTTTATCTGGTAAAAAATTGCATAGCAGCACTTTCGAAACTACTAACCTAAGGTGAATATTTTTCGGGAATTTCGGGCTCACATCAATTTAAGTGTATGTATCGATCCGGTAAGCAGTAAGCCAACAGATGTTAATGATATTCTTCATCCTGTTTCCTTCCCCAATGTGATGTCGAAATTCATATAACTCAAATACGGGTTCATTATGAATTTCGTACATGCTCAACATTCAGCTGGCTTTCGAAAATGAGTTTTTTTTTACTTGCGCTATTGAAAAACGGCAATGGAATGCCTATCGATCCATTGTTGGGTTTGCTTTGTGTAGGCTTCATCTAAAAATGAAATCAATAGATCAACAAAAGCGTTGAGCAATGAACTTGTGTAAATACGGCTTTTTTGCGCATATCGCTTGTGAATTGAAAAGCATTTTGGCCATCGTTTGGTCGCTTGGAGGAAAAAGACGCACAATTTGGTGTTTTTCCATTGGCATGAAAATGTGGCAGTGACCAGCGTTATTATCATTTACACGGAGTCGGTTGCACGTGTCACCTGGCTCTAATGATGTATTTAATGGTAGATAGTGACCTCGATTTGGTCCCCTTCCCGAAATGTATGACCAAAAATCAAACAGAGAAAATAAGTTCATTAATCGAATTTTCTATAAAAGTCATATCACCAAGTATGGAATGGTTTCTAATTCTCTTTACTAATGTTTTCAATTCAAAAACTTTCCATAGAAACGCCAGCAGCCGAAACGGAATTTGACATTTGAAAACCTTTTGCTAATTTGGATTTAATCGTACTTTTCCGTTTTATATATGTTCGCAAAGAGAGATAGACGAAAGTGTGGAACGAGAGTGAGCGAGAATTGAGCAAACCTTAAATGTGGATCACAATAAACCATATGGAGACATCCAAATGTTTTATAGTCATCGAGAATTTTGCGGTACTAAAAGTCAGAGTGTGGTTTCAATTTACCACAAAACAATCCGAATATTTATTCAACATTATGTCTGTAAACATTGGTTCGAAAGGTAAAAGTTCTGGTTTGCCAGTGTGTCGTGCGTTATTCCTCACGTGGTACTGTGAAGACTGTGCGAACACGAACTCATTTCGCACATCATATTTTCTCGAAAATAAAAGCACACTTTCAGTCGTTTTCTTGTTCGCTCCTACACAGACATCGTTATCCGGCGACGCACTTCTCCTAACTGCCGCTCCTTTTGCTCTTCAGTAAATCTCTCTTTCGTGTAAGCACTTGCTATCGTTATCAACAATGTAACTCATTTACACAAATCGAAATCGTTGCGCATGTCCATATTTTTATCTTCAATCGAAACGTGAGTGTGTCTCTCATTTTTCCCCTAACCCCTTTTATTTTTATATTCGATGCCGCTTTTTTGTGCTTTTAATATGTTTGCTTTGTTTCATTGGCCTTTTTCAATTCGAATAACACATAATATCCCAAATAGACATAAATGCACCCCAAAATGACCCAAAATAAATAAATAAATGAATAACATTGACAAAAAAAAAACACAGAAAAGTATATTCAAAATCCACCAATGGATTGGATGACATCTTGCATTAACTGGCGTGTATGCTCCACTCAAGTGCACCAAACAGCCGTTAAAATAAAAGCGGATAATAGAAAATCGGATACTGAAATTGTGGTGGCTTAGCGTTGCAAGATGCGTTTATCCATGCATGCACTATTTCTACGGCCATAACGTCATAAACTAGCATTTTATCGAAATATTTGATCAAGTCGTAGCGTAAATTTTCGCATCTTTCAAATGCCATTCGGTGAGAATGAAATCGAAAGAATGAGAAAAAGTGAAATGCAAACAAAAAAAAACACCCGTCGAGTTTGGACTCTACATGGATTTTTTTGTTGTGTATTGACCGAATTTTGCAAATGTTATTGTGCACGTGAACTCCGCTCAAACGATGCCAAAGTACAGAAATCCAAACAAAACTACTCTCAACTTTCTCCATACTCACGACCACTCTCACATTCATGTCAAATCAAAACACATTTTGCGTACTGTACTTACGTTGGATCAGTTGGTCGGGCGCGAGTAAGAGAGGGACAGAGACTGAGGCGGTGAGTGTGTGTGTGTGTGTGTGTGTGTCAGAGAGGAAATGAAAGCGAGAGAGAGATAGAGAGAGAGAGAGCGAGAGAGAGAGAGATAGCGCGAGGGAGCGCACGCCAAAGTGAGATGGAAGCACCGCAGCCAGACAGAGATAGCTGAAGAGTGGGAAATTACTTCAGTTGTGCCAATAGCATCAACATGCTCCAATTGTATAGATATAGATACCGTATACATACGGTACACGTACGAGTCGCACGCTCACCGAAAAACCTTCTGATACGAGAGCAAATTCATCCGTCGAAAAGTAGTACAGCGAACAAACAACGACAGTGGCAACAAAACTGTTGAAGACAAAAATAAAAACGGGAAAATAAACTTCACAACGGTCGGTCGCTGCAATGAACATTTTCCACACCGTATACTTGCTCACTCAGTTTCGATCTGAACTTGTCCGGAAAATGTTGAGTTTAGCGAATCGCTCGCGCTCGTTTGCCATCACACAATCAACAAACCAAATTAAATGTTGAACATTTGTACTTGAATAACTGACATTCGTAGAGAGTGAAATAAAAAAAAAAGAAAATATATATTTATATCTACATATAACAATACAATGTACCGAATGTGGAAAAGTGAACAAAAGAAAAACATAGAACACAAAAAATAAAAGAAACAAAACGAAACCGAGGCAAAAAAAAAAAAAATATAAACATAGAAAAAATATAAACAAAAATAAATATAGCACAAGTGTGAAAGAAGAAGTGTAAAAAATAAAACGGAGAGAGTTTCCAATATAAGTGTTTTGCTGTTGTTCAAAGCTTAATTTGATTGAAAATCGATGAAGAACGAGATTAAATATCAAATGAAAGGAAACTTTTTTAAAAATAATAACACAAAATTTGAAAAGAGCCAACCGATTTAAGATTTGGATGGCAAAAGACAACTTATACACTGTACACTCGATTAAAATTGAAGTTATAAGTGAATGTTAAAAAAAAACGTTTAGAATTGTTAGCGATATAGAGAAAATGTGTACCGAACATCTATAAAAAGGAGTTGAGTGAAACGGAACATAAAAAAATGTAAATAATAAATTGAATTGAATTTAATGTTACTGCATATTTATCGAGCATACATTCAGATATGCTTATACATTATTTTATTTTTTTGGTTTTTTTTTTTTTTTGGTTATTTTGCGCTCCGTAAACATTACTTTAGCTATTGTTTTGGCGCAAAAAAGCGTACACACTCGACTACGAGAATGTTCAAATATTCCAGCATACAGGCCACAAACATGAATGCGGGATACACAATTCTAACGTGTATATATAAATATATATATATATATATATATATATATAAAATGAAAAGAAATTTGTATGGGAGTGAGACCGAAATAGAGAGATATGTTAAGAAAAAAGTGGCCAGTCAAATGAGAAAATAAGTTAAACCACTTCAACGCTAATTTTATGTTTTTGCTGATTTTTTTTGTTTTTCTCCATTCAATATTATGAATGCTCATGTGTTTAGTATGCCATACACTTGTGCGCATTTATTACGTGCGGTTCAAGATGTAATTGAAAAATCGCGGAAATGAAAATAAATAAATCACCGATGTTAACATGTGAAGTGTATACGAAACAAACACATTTTACGCACACCGTAAATCAGTTGAATTATATTGAAATAAGAATTGGGGTTCCTTTTTTTTGTTGTTGATTCGACTGGCTTGCCTAAGCAAAAGTCGGGGGCATTTCACATGCCTTGACGGCACACATTTTTTTTCTTCCGTGAAACAACAACAATTACACCTCTTTCTCCGCTTTGTGGCAAATTTGTGCATAGAGTACAATACACACGCGTAGTAGATTCGTTGTTAACATTGTATTAAGAAGTATAATTGTATTGTTGTTTGTATGGTAAATGTTGGCGTCAAGGCATCAGAAATGCCTTCGATTTTTACTTAGGATGTTTATATCGCACAACTTTGATCACATCACGTCTTCGTTCTATCTTTCGTTGGTTGAGCCGCATGCCGCATTTTTCATTCGGTTGTTTTCAACCCGATTAATTCGACCGTTTTCATTTATTTTGCATCACTCATTCCAATTTGTTTCGCGCCATCTCATTTCTCAAGGGTCACCGAAACTCTTCAAATCGCAACTATGTTTTTTCGCGCGATGACGTGCTAAAAAGTAAAGAGTTTTTCAAAAAAAAACAACAAAGAAACAAAAATTAAAGAAAAACAAGCAAAAACAGCGAAGATGAACCACGTACATCAGAATTTACTGTGTGCAGCACCAGGCCAGTGTAGATGTAGATATTTTGGGAACACTTGCACACTATAGAGCTCAGACACTTAGACTGTAGGCGATAATTGAATTTGTGTTAAAATCACATTGAATATTATTGAAGTGATGCCGCGGAACACATCGCAAGTGATGAAAATTTACTGTTTCGTGTGCCCTTCGTACAAAACCGTACAGACCATTTTTCGTTGCGTGCTGTGCCAGTGTGGTTTTTGTTGTTGTTGTTGTTGTTGCTGTTTGGTGTGGTGTTTTTATTTGAGTTTGTTTCAAATTTCAAGCCATTTTTCCGGCAAACCAGCCGTACATTATTGTATCCAATGTAGCCTCTGAACCGAAAAAAATTTGTGAATAAAGATACTTCAATAGTTCAGTGCATTTTAGATGAATTTAATTTAATTTAATTTAATTTAATTTTTTTTTTCTTCACGTCTTCATTTTCATGTGAAATTACATCGAGATAAATACCTAGAGAATAAAGTACTAAATCCGATTTTCCGACTAGCATTTCTATATCTGTATGTACAAATTGTAAAATCAGACAACTTTTACTATAAGATAAGTATTTAAAGTTAAAACAAACAAAACACACCGAACAATTTCCAATCTGAATTTGAAAAAAAAAATTGTAAGTCAAGATTTACCATTGTGAATTTATCCTTATGTTGATAAGACTATACTTTTATGAATTAGTGAGAGAATAAAATAGAGATTCTAACAACTGTTTAAAGAAGTGACACTGAAGAATTCGAGTGCGAAGTTTAATTTTAATAGGATTTTTGATTCAGATTTTTCAATGTCACCTTTTTTACCTCTATTAGTTTTCCTGTGTAATATTTGTTGATAATTCTAAACTGTCAAACACACGCTGCGCCACCTGCGTTAGTTTGCATGGAGCTATAGCAATTAAAGAAGTAAACCAAACGCATGAATAGATATTTTTTGAAACATACTAATGAAATGACACTTCGTTTTGAGTGTGTATCACCCGTATTACCCGTGGTCAATCATATGCAAATGACATCCGTCAGGCTACACAAAAATGCTAGTATATTCCAGTTGCAATGTTTATTCTTTTAATTTGAATCGTAAGAATTTGACAAAAGGAGAATGCAATTTGAGATTATAATGCAGATTTCATACGATTCTCCGTACTTATCAAACTCAATTCGATACGTCTTGTTTTGACTCTCTCTCCTCCTCCTCCTCTGCAACGAATTGCAAAGCGATAAATCTGTTTTATGCGCTCCGCTTTTATTTCATCGATCTTAGTTTTGAGATGATTTGAACCGAACAACTTGCATTGTGGTTTTATGGTGAAATGGAACATTAAGAAAGAGAGAGAGAGAGAGAGAGAGAGAGAGAGAGAGAGAGAGAGAGAGAGAGAGAGAGAGAGATTGATATTGGGAGAAGTGCTTGTGCCGATGCTTGTGGTGCTGTTTGTTACTTTTGCTTCATCAACGTTGAAGCCGATTAAAACTAGAACATTTCTGAAATGCTCGAGTCCAGATGGCTGATATCGATTCCTTTGCCACGCTAGCGACACACGGTACGCAGCTCAAACTTGAGATTATTTAGCTATTCGGCTGGCACAATACAACTTTATGACTGACAGTACAATTAGTTCTCTCAAGTTTGAGTTTCATGGAATGGTGGCGCTACGGATAGGATGCTAAAAATCAAACTAAATGCATTCATGGGAATAGTTTGAAGAACTTTGCCCTGCCTCTGTTCGAGTCGATAAAAATGATTAAGTTCGAGTATGGCTCGGTGTTCATCTGACTTGTTAGATTTTCGATATGATATATGGGGCATACATGAGCTTTGATATAAATGTCATGACCATTTTTGACACATACACACACACACGATACATACATAGATATGGAGGGAGTTTGGTGTTAGATTTTGCTTAGCGCTGTTCCATATTCTTCTTTATTTATTTTTTTTTTTTGAAAAAAAAAAACACAATGGCAACGATTTATGGAAGGAGCTGAAAGAAAATCCTTCAATTATATATGTGTTACAGAATTAATAATCCATAATAACCCAAGTCTTCCGAGGGGTTTAATAACACACCGCACTTTCTGTGAGCTTCTCTATTCAATCCAACAGGAAAAAAAAGAACGTGAAAAAACCGTATCGCGTAGAAAACGAAGAATAAAAGCACATACAATTTCTCTGTACAATTATACACTGGCAAGCAAATCTCATCCAACACACAAAATACATCAATTCGTGATATTTTTCTGTTTCTTGACTCGTTTTGTGAATTGTCTCTATCTTTTTCGTTCTCGTTCTTGTTCTCTCTCTCTCTCTCTCTCTCTCTCTCTCTCTCTCTCTCTCTGTCTCTCTATCTCGCTTTCTGTTCCTTTTTCACTCTGTATCTGTTCCGCTGCTTGCTCTGTACTCAATGTGTTGCAACGTAATTTCTGAACGCGAAACGAAAACAAAACAAAAACAAAATGATATTTTAAGTGCAGTGCTCGGTGCTGTAGCGAGTAATGTATGGCGTTTGATGTGCAATGCCGTGGATCGTCACCACGGTGTGTGTGTGTGTGTGTGTGTGTGTGTGTGTGTGTGTGTGTGTGTGTGTGTGTGTGTGTGTGTGTGTGTGTGTGTGTGTGTGTGTGTGTGTGTGTGTGTGTGTGTGTGTGTGTGTGTGTGTGTGTGTGTGTGTGTGTGTGTGAGTGTGTGTGTGTGTGTGTGTGTGTGTGTGTGTGTGTGTGTCTGAATATTTCGAGGCATCATCACAGGCGGGCGTCAGCGTTATTGCCATTCATAAAAAACTTGAATCAACTAAGTTTTCGTTGAAAGGCATTTTTCAAGTAAAATGCAAAAGCATCAATAGCGCTGTAAGGAACATGAACAAGAATGGGTTGGTCGGTACACTAAGTATGCAATGTGCAATGTGCCTTCTAAATATTACCGTACGCGATATTGTGACATTTCCACATTAGGGTGGTATGCTCCAGAGGGAGATGGATAGAGATAGAACGAGTTGAAAGCTCAATGTAGTAATTATTTCTTTCCACTGTGATCCAATAATTGCTACCGGGACTACCGACGAAATCACACAAGTTTGTAAATCAGCTAATGACGATGTAAGCTCAGTGCTCTCATACTTGAGGTTTTGTGTGCAAAATTATGCGCATATATTACAACATATTATACATTGTACATATCTGTATAGAGGTATACATATAAATACATGTATTTCTATATATAAATATGTATCATTCACATGCCTCTTAACTAACAGTCACAACTCGAATGCACGATGCTCTTGTGTTGCGCGGCTTAGGATAATCGAAACGGTATTGAGCTCAAACAATTTTGTGTAGCCACCAAATGCTTAATACGGCGAAATAAAACTCGGCTTGCTTTTATATTGACGCGCATTCAAATTTTATGCGATGACGATTGCCTCAGTCATATGGATTGTGAGATTTAAATTCATTCTTCATGCACACATTCATACACAAACAAACAATTCAAACACATGCACATCCCTTCGTTCATATTCGCAATTCTTATGAATCCAATAAAAGTTTTTGGATATAAACAATTAATTGGTATTCATTTCATTATTTTTTGTTGTTGTTGCTGAAGATCAATTTGAAAGGCGTCATAAAAGAGAGAAAAGGGCAAAAGAAAGAGGGGGATAAATTGACACACACACACACACACACACACACACACACACACACACACACACACACACACACACACACACAACAAATACCTCGTTAGCTGCCATGATCCGCCTTGATTAAATCATTTTTTTTTTCTTTTTGAACCGATAATCTTTGCAACGAAAGGCACGCCACAATCTATTAATGTTACATTTTGAAATTATAAAATGAATACTACCTGAAAAAATGTTACCCAATATTTGTGTGCGGATTCGAACAACAAAATGGATATCTGTGCAACCGTTTGATGTATTAAAATCGCGTTCGTGCATACTCATTCAGTGTTTTCACAACACCTTTGCCAATGACTGACAAAATGGTGACAGAGAGGGTGCGAGTGCAGCAGCAGCACATCGAGTGATGCGAGAGTGAGATTGATACATGTATACAGAATAAAAACAGTAACGGCAAAAAGGCAACGGGTGGAAAACCGGGTTCGAAGTAATATTCATGGGGACACATTTCCATTTCCATTTCATTAAATATGTTTTTTGTTATAACGTTGTTCAATTAAACGATGATTTGAGCGTTTAAGCGAACGTAGGGATAGATGGGTGTGATGCTCCAACAGCGGTACTGCTCAACGACAAACACCATTTCGTATATACTGTGTGTTGCTCTTTATCTGTCTCTCTATCTCCCATTCCCAGTGTGAATGCATGCCACAAAATATAGTTGGCACTCGTTCTCTAGTCGATGTGTTTAACGAAAACATACAGCACAAGCAGGTGATGATATAGAAAAGAGAAGAAAAAAAAACACACATATCTGATGAATATAGAGTCTCTGCCGAAGAAAGGGTTTTCCAACAGCAAAATGCTACTTTTTCACCTTTCTCTCTCCCTCTTTTCCATTTGAATTCATTTTGTTTTATTTTTCGATTTAAAATTATTCACGTATGTTGAAAATACGAAATTAATTTTGTATGGCTTGAAATAAATGAGATTACAAATGTGATATTTCATTGAAATTGAATACGAATGCGTTAAAATTTTACTATTCTAAAAAATTTCGTGTTGTTTTTTGTTTGCTTATTTTTTTAATGTTAAACCACAATTTCAAGTGAACACATGATCTTTCAGACACGATATTATTTCAGTAAAGACGATGACAACGCTACTTATCCGATTGCCAAACCGTAAAACAATTGCATTGTTATAACCACAGTTTTGTGGCTGTAATAAGATTTAATGCTTTTGGATTTATTTCAGAGTGCGCCTATCTAAGGCGCCGTTCGCTCTAAATTCGTAAGCAATATAATCGCTTAATTCATTTGCATGCTCGTTCTATGTAACAATGAAACTCAGAGCAATTATTGCTAAACGAGCGACAAGCAATCAAAACAATTGTTTTTTTCTTTTTTTAGCATAGCGCTATTTTATGTGTGATGTATTACATATTTCATATAAAAGTATCCACGCAAGAAAACAAAATAAAGCATTCCAATGCGTCAAGTTGGCAACATATAAAGAATAATACAGATGAATAAAACACACTCTTAATCGAAAAGAGCATATTTGTACACACATAAACAAAGTTCGCCACTAAATGCTTTGCATGTTACAACAAGCAGATGTGTGCGCTGTAAGATGGTATCAACAAACTATAGAATGCTATAGCATCATCAGCTCAGCGGTGAACATTTATGTGTTTATAAAAACACACACAGCTCGCTACTCAGTTCCTTACAGTTGCGCTTCGTCTATGCTTGCTGTTCCTTTGTATACAAACGAATACAAACATCGATATGTGTTGTTTTCAAACGCAGCGAGTAGCACTGTTGATATCAATCTCAAGAGTACAATGTAAGTAGCGGGGTCAAATCACTTTGCATATTAGAATCCAAAATTAGTAACTAATGAAATGCTTGTTATCAATTTAACAATCAATTGAATATGTCTGCATAAATAATGGAACTATCTATTTATCATAAAATCCCTTTGAATCCAGGCTGATAACACTGCATCGATTGGAAAACCCTTTATTATTTTTCTAATGTATAGTATACACATATAGTATATATTCCTTGTTGAGAGAAGTGTGATAAGTGTAAATTACTTAATGTGTTTTTCCGTGGTGTGGCAGGCATTTGCCATTCACCTAGCAATCATTATCGTCATTACACACTTCACATGTGGAACTTAACTCATAAATGTGTATACGCCCGGTGTAAAATACGTTTTGCTTCTATCCTGTTGTTCTCTCTCTCTCTCTCTCTCTCTCTCTCTCTCTATCTCTCTCTCTCTCTCTCTCTCTCTCTCTCTCTCTCTCTCTCTCTCTCTATATATATATATATATATATATATCTCTATCTATCTATTTTTCTTAACTGTGTGTGTCACGTTGTGCGTATGGGCAATGTTTGCATTCGATTCTACGATTGCACGCGGGATATTATTTCATTTGAATCTCAATTTAAGCGCTATTCCCATCCGAATGCCCAAAATATCGGGTACGAAGCAGCACACATAATATACAAAGAAAAAAAAAACACAAATGCGAACGAATGAATGAAAGAAAGACGAGAACGCTTTTCCGAGCGCCAGTGTAATTGCTGGTACGAAAATGATGTAATGGAATACACGCCTTTTTGACAGGCGTACGCATCATTTCATCAAGAAGCGCCAAAATCTAAGCGGCAAATAAACGACATCAAACATTTGGTGCACGAAATCTCTCTCGCCTGTTTGTTCGTTCATATTTCGTATGTGTATTTTCATTCGCAGTTCAAGTCTATCACATGAAACTTTTCGATAGTTAAGAAATCAAGCGCCGTTTTGTAGGATCATGCTCTCGCATATGCCATGTGACGTCTTGAATCTATTGAAAATTGTGTATCGCACTATGTCATGCATGAGACTGTGGCACTGCCAACCTATTGTATTAGCCGTATCACAGTAGAACACTTAACAAATCATCCTGAACATGCATTGAACATGCTGGCTCACGAAAATCTTCCGGCATGTGAAGATGTGGGTCTATCTTTTTCTCACTCTCTCCATCTGTGTGTGCGATACATCATTGTATCATGTTCACATCGGCAAATAGTGGTGGACATTTCTTGTCTACGTCAAAGTAAAAACACATCAAAGCACGCAATCGACGATGGCACCAAATTTAATGCTTTCTGAATATACACAAATAGTGTACACTGTACAAATGTGTACTGTACGTGTACATGTACAGCACATGACGTGTGTGTGTGGGTTTAGTGTACACTGTACAGTGTACATACATGAACCGAATTTTCGCTCACGGAAGAAAGGCAAGAGTTGACTGAATGAGAAATGAGCTAAATGAAACAACCAATCACATGGATAAAGAAACCAGTTAGACAAGTGGCAAAACGTTTAACAGCCTGAATGCACAATTTACATGTTACAGATGGAAAATGTTAGTTTTCAATAGAAAAAAAGAAGAAGAAGAAGAGACACAGAGACACTCCATGTCCTTTCGAGTATTTAATATATATATATAGATATATATCTGCAAAATGATAACATCCCAAATCGAAATTGCTCATTTCAAATAAAAAAGAGAGCAAACCAAAAACCACATCGAAGATTACAATCCCTGTTGATGACATAAACAATTTAATTTGTTTCGTAAACACGATGTTAACATGGGATTTTCGCTGTTTTCGTCGAAACACAAGAAACCCATCACTGAAAGAACAAGCGAAAACGAGAATGTCGATTGCAATCAAACAATATATATATGTGTGTGTTTAAAGTTAGTCCGAGAAAAGTTCATTTTGGATTGCGTCAATAAAAGTACAAATTACCAACGACCAGCTAAAACACAATGGTTTTAATTGTTATTCACAGCTCTCACGCATGCCTATTTAACTAGTAGCCATTGCAATAGATAGCTATTTTTAAGCATTAGTACGCGACTTGATGCTCATAAATGCACGCATTCAAAAACATTCTCACATTGGCTATCGCCCATTTGTTGTACCGAATGTCGAACTAACTTTCTCGGAGCCATATCTCTCCTCCTCCTTCTCTCTCTCTCTTATTATCGTTGTATGCGCCAGCAACGGCACAAAACTCATTAAGTAAAGTTTAATTATACACATACCATCATTTAGTAGGATGGATGCACGTTAAATACGAGCGTAAAGCATCCGGCTAAATTATTTGAGTTGACCACAGCAATAGAAGAAGAAGTGCAATCCATAAATAATGAATGCCACACTTGTTCGCTCTCTCTCCCGCTCTCGCTCACTATTGCCCTTTCTCTTTCCCATTGAGCCAATGCATAGACAAATAGAATTGCAAAACTACTCAACTTGACCGCATGTTTTTAATGACAATGGCCAGTGTATTTACTACTGAACCGTTTTTGAATTGAAGCGAATGAACGGGATTCAAAAAGTTCAGAGCAAGATGAGGAAGAGATGAATCCAAACGATAAACCATTTCAAATATTCACATACGTATTCTTCGCCTATCGGACTCATTCAAAATCCCCCATGCACAGTTTTTAAATAGCCAAATTTAAAGACTTATATTCAATATCAATGGTTAATTTCGTATGTTCCTATTGTCAATCGTACTAGGAAAAGTCGCATACTGCGTGCACATACCGAATCTTTACAATCGCAACAAGTTTTATTTGCTTTTGCAGCGAATAACATTAAACAATTTCGATGCAAGAAAACGTTGTGTAAATAATTTCACAAAGTTAACGAACAGTGTGACCGAAATTAAGTATGAATTTCGCATGAAAATAACGAAAAAGCCACTCGGGAATGGGAGAGTGAGAGAGCGCTGCACGATTGCGATATGCGGAATGGAGCAAAGTCATATTGAATTGTACCCATCCAGAAAAAAAGCGCCTTAGAATAAAAGACATTCGAATAGAAAACAAAAAGTAATCACCAAAATCTAGCAGACGTGTGCACGCGTACGTTCGAAATCATACAGCGAACGGTGAAAGCAACATCAGAAAGAAAACAAAACACCAAGAGCGAAAGTTATAAGGGCAATGAGCGAGCATTTACGATTTGTTGTTGCCGCTTCTATGGTTGTTGTTGCGTTTACATTTCTCATTCGGCTTTGCTTTGGTTTCAGTTGCTTTCGATTGCTTTACATCACTTTGTTTGGCTTGCCTTTGGTTGGCTTTGCCCTGCTTTTTCTTTTGTGAATATTACGAAAGAAAGCATTATCCATTTGTCTAATATATACGCGAAAAATTAAGCATAATCCAGATTAAGAAGCTTTTATTGAAAAATGAATTTTCTCACAAGCACCAACAACAACAGTGACAACGACGAAAATTATATATATATTGACGCATACATATATATATATATATATATATATATATATATGCATATGTATTAAATGGAACAGTAGCAATGATCGAGCATCAAGATATCTTATGTTGGATTGGGAGCGAGAATGGTTGGCTTTGGTGCGTCTGGTTGTGTGGATGCTGCAGTTCGTTCGAATGAGCAAAGCGAACGCAAAACATCGACAAGAACCATTCTATTAGCATTTTCGCTTTTTGATTACATTAAAAACAGCAAATTGGTTGAAATGATGTGCAAAGCAATTTTTGTTGGTGTTGTTGTTGTTGCGTTTCATCTCTCTTCCCTTCGTGAAGTCCCACTTTGCTGGTGCTGGGATCTTAGACTGTGACTGCCACTGTGCGTTCTGAATGCCATTTCTTCCATCTTCCATTCGGATCTTGGACCAACTGAACTTGAACGATTCATGTATATACATTTGTTTAGAATAAAGCAATTGTTATACGTTAAATACAAATAACGAAATAAGCAGAAGGAAAAACACATTAATAAAATATTTGTAAATGTCGCACACTGATTACCATACGCTGTATGGTAATGTATGGAATATACACGACGTATATATTCGAACCAAGCAGAAAGTTTCGGCAGTTGTTTTTCTCTCGCTCTCTCTCTCTCTCTCTTTCTTGTTTGGGTTGGTTTTTGCTGTTGTATTTTGCCTTTTTGTGTGCCACGCACCGACACATACGCATACCGAAGTGAGCTACTCATCAGACTAAAGCACATTGCCTATTAGAGCCATTGAATGACAGCTCAGAATCAAATTTGTTCATTTTGAATGGTAATATGTTTTAACATCCCATCCCAAATGCGCTCGATGAAATTCGATGCAAACTACATCCTCTATAAATCTTCCAGCTTTAGATTGAAGTCGTTTGCGATGGAGACTTTAAATTGGAAATTCATCAAACGTTTGCTTCGTGATGCCTCTCATTCACTGTTTCGCGGCCAATTTTTGCTTTAGCTATTCATGTAGGCAGCATAGCAAAATAAATACGGATTGAAAGAATGAGAGTGAATGAAAGAGAGAGAGACGGAGAGAGAAGAAGGGGAGGGGAAGTTCCCGCTAAAGCCATTGTAGCACATTTCCAAATTTGATTTCATCATGTAATTTTGTTTTTCTACTACTTTGCTTTCTTGTTCTTTTCACGTCAATTCCGCCGACTTACACTGCCGTTCCATTTCCCAAAACGAGAAAGCGTTTTCGTACGATTTTCATTGAATGAAAATGTATTTACTCATTATTATTATTAATAGCAATGTTTTCTTTCAGCAGTTATTTAGATGTCATTGTGGTATTTTTCATGCAATAATGTGTTTTCCTTGGTCGTGTGTCCCTTTGTATGTGTGAGATTTACTCAGACACACAGACACAGACATAGACATAGACAAACACATCTACACGCATTCACACACACACACACACACACACACACACACACAGCCCAAACCATGCACCAAATAAAAAAAAATCTATACTTTTATCATACAATGCGAACAATAATAATAATAATTTGTATTTGAAAGAAAGCGAAAATGAAAGAAAAATAAAGTAAGCAGAAAAAAGCCAACAACTAATACTAGCTCACATTCTTGGTTGCGCAATGGCTGATGTTGAGGGTGTATAGCTTGTGAATAAGCATAAGAAGAATTGCTAATGAACCAGAAAAAGCAAACGAATAGAGCTTTAAGGGAATGAAAAAGAAATAATAAAAAACAACAACAACAACAATAACACATTCAGTAGACATGCAAAGAAACTGAAAAATAAATAAGTAATAAAAGAATGATATATTTACAAAAGGAATTTTAACGAGCTAAACCAACTCCAGACGAAAGCAGTGGAGAAAAAAATCATTTTAAAGAAGGGAATAAAAAAATCAGACAAACTATACTCAAAAATAAATTCATTTGCTAACTATTCGATTGGTACCAGCATTTCCTGCCGTTTTGTGTGTGTGCGTGTGTGTGGTTTTCCATGGTTCATTCGATTCTGCCCAGCATTGAATACAATAGCTGAAGATTAATTTGTTTTCGGCGGCCAATACCGTCGGTATTGTTCCGAAAACTTTCGGAAAGCGACTGTAATTTTGACTTGCAAGTCATCAAATTACAGGCGACAAAGTAAAAATGAATTTTATGCAGGCACCCGAAAGCAAACACACACACATCCATATATATATAGATTTAAAAAAGAAATTAGAGAGACAGAGCGAGAGAAAGAATGGATGGGGAAAATAACACAGAACTAATTACTATGCTTTGTGAATTCGAAATTAAGGTCTAACTCAAATGTAACATCCACATTTGCAATGCGTAAAATATGCAAAAACTCCCCGGCCATTTATTGTCATCAGAGTCGTCAGTTTCATGCGAACGAGAGAATAACAATGGCACCCTTTTGCATGCAAAAGGTCATGATCTATTGACAAATGAAAAATGAATCCGTACAGAGAGAAAGAGAGGGGGAGTGGGAGAGTCAAAAGTCCAACTGTAAAAAACAAAAAAAAATTAATTGATTTAAACTACATTTACATTACTTGTATCGCAGCCGAGCCATAAATATCCAGTAGCCAGCACATATATCGACAGTTAAACCCCATTTAAGCGAGTCAATTTGACGGCAATTTTTCGTTCCCATCAAATATTTAACGCTGAAAAACAGGACCATTTTATCAACAATAATCTATTTGAAATGTTCTACCTCAAACCCATTTGTAGAATAATAAATTCGTAAATAGTGCTGCGTCAACATTTGCACGGACGTCATAATTTCGGTGTTTCGCCATTGCTTGCAAAGCGACGTGAAGTAGCACAACAACGCAACATTTGTACAATGAGACTGTGAATGGTGTGTGGCCGCCCTTGGAAATCGGAAAGCAAGTGAAAAGGGCTGGGAAAATTAAAGGATATAAAACGATAACAATAAAAGGAGTATATGGAAAAATGGTTGAGAATCGAATGAATTTCGTTATGTTATTCAAAAGCATACCATGAAAGTGCGTGCTTTTTGTCGCTAAAATTCCCACAATCAGATTATATCATTGTTGGCATTTTTTTTTTTGGTTCAATCGAAATTAAGACCTATTCAACATGCTGGCGACGATCAAGCATTCAAGTGAGGTCACAAATATTGACAGCGACTCTTGTGTCATTCGGCAGCACGTATTAACCCACTTCTGAAACACTAAATTTCAAAAAATGAATGGAAATTAGAACTGAAGTGCTAAAGTGCTGAAGTGCTCAAGTGAACTTTAAAAGGAAGTAAATCTTACAATGGCATTACGATGAGCTTAAGTGGCGTTAAAAACTCGGCGTGTAGGTTGGATTAGTGCGTTTATTACTCCGTTGTGTGATTTTTGCTGTTTTTGTTGTTGTTGTTTGTTCGCATGCTCCAAAAATAGTAGTGATTGTTGAAATGAAAGAACTATAGTCGACTATGCAGCGACAATAAGCTCAACACTTTGCTAGTGATTGGCAAATGTTTCGGATGGTCTATTTGGATTGTAAATCAGTCACCAGATCCATTCAACAAACACGAGTGCGATGTGATTTTTTCTTCTGCTCGTCTCCATTCATTTCCCGTATGCACAATACGTAATTTCCCGTATGCTCCCCTTTTTCTCTTTCTCTCTCTCTCGCTTCCACATACCCGCGCAAATAAAATCACACGCTTGATTTAAGCCTTAATACCATAATAGATACTTTCAGTACAAACTCACGCACGCTTCTTTCGTTTCGCAGTACAACGCTTTTACCAATAACCGACTCTCCATGTGCACATGTCAAAAAGTCGAAATTATAAAAAATTGCTATATAAATGATGAGTGTGCCCATCGACACGTACATGTAATTTTTAAACAAAAAAAAACTGAATGAGAATTACCATGCCTTGCCTATTGATATTCAGCGACGGATCTCTCCCTCTCTCCTTCCCTCCCTCCGTTTCTCTATCACTTTCTCTAGCAGCGTTCAAGTGCACGGCATTCTCTCGCAGCCGAGTAATTTCCAATTTGAACGAAAGCATTTCACATATTAACGCCAACAGCGCAAAGCAATGAAGCCATGAACTTAGCAAATCTTGCATTCATGACTCTGAACTATGCATTTATAAGTAAATGCTTATTAGTCACATACACACACTCACCCTCACATCACAGCCGCTCATATTCATGTACCAACCCAATAAAAAAAAAATGTGTGTGAATGGGATTTGAATGCGATGTACGAGACGTTTTTCAGTCATGTTCCCGAAAAATAATAATCAAAATACGACCGTGCCGTTCGACAGCGACATAGTTATATTGCCAGTGCACATAAAACAAGTTAACGATACAATGCGAGACCGAGAACGAAGGAAAAAAACAGAGCATACATTGAGAGCGATAGAGTGCAAAGAATTTCGTGATGGGGATGAAAGAGTTAAAGTCAAACGAATTAACAATACTAAAGCAGCGATTCGAACGAGATGGGCGGAACGAGCTTTTTATATTCACACATACACAAATTCTCGAAAACAATGTAGGCCCACAACACAACACCAA
This sequence comes from Aphidoletes aphidimyza, assembly GCA_030463065.1. Classification (NCBI taxonomy): domain Eukaryota; kingdom Metazoa; phylum Arthropoda; class Insecta; order Diptera; family Cecidomyiidae; genus Aphidoletes; species Aphidoletes aphidimyza. The sequence goes on from CM059998.1 coordinate 45,229,429, forward strand.
ACGAAGAGTGAAAAGAATCACAAGCGAAAAAAAGCACAAGGGCACATCAATTTCTCATGTCATTTTTGAATACTTTGGCCCTTCTCACTCTTCTCACATTATATTCTCCAACACTCTATCTCTTCCCAAACCTTTCTTTCTTTCTCTTGCTCTCTCTCTCCCTCTCTCCCTCTCAGTCACTCTTATCATTCACGTTTTTCATTATGAATGCGCCGCTAGTCGCATATAAATAATTTTAGTGCGTATATTTGTGGCACTTTTTCCATTCTCACTCTATCTACCAGATCGAGCTTTGCTATGCCATTTCCATCCAACTTATGCATACATTAATATTGTTGTCTGGGCTTTTCAACCATATTTCTTTGATACGAGTCGACAGTGATGGCACACAAAAACTTCCTGGTTTCGTAAAAGAAGTAAATACATCAGATTGATTCGTTGTCATTGATGTTATGATTGTTGTAGCTGTACACTAGGGCGGTACATCGATTTTGCGGGAAAACTCCACTTTTTAGCCGATCCGTTCACGTAATAGTAGTCCGATTGTGTTCAAATTTTCTCAGAGTTACTTTTGTACCTTACCAATGAGTTATGCAGAGTTTGGGAGCAATTGGTGGACTTTGTCGTCTACTTTTATTGCATCAAATCTCAAAAATTGGCACTCTGAGGCGAAAATTCTCGTTTTTTGGCTAAAAGTGCCGGAACAAAGTATATTTTTCATCTTTCGATGGAATTTCCAGTTAATTTGGGTCAAATTACACTGTGCAACATTTTTCGAGTGATGTTCTCGGGGGTGAACCGAACCAATATAAAATGAAAGTACTATTATATATTAGTAAAACCCCAAAGAGATTTTTCGAAATTGGCTCGAATAAAAATTTTTCATTATCACTCACATTTTTGCTTTCAGTACGATTTTTCAAAAAAGTACCTCTCTTTGGAGGCCTTTATTTCGTGAACGGCTTGGAATTTTCCTTTTTTTTGTTGTTGTTGTTGTTGTTGTTGTTGTTGTTGTTGTTGTTGTTGTTGTTGTTGTTGTTGTTGTTGTTGTTGTTGTTGTTGTTGTTGTTGTTGTTGTTGTTGTTGTTGTTGTTGTTGTTGTTGTTGTTGTTGTTGTTGTTCATCTCCAGCAAAACAGAAGAGTAGAATCACTTTTACTTCGTTGCGTACGATGCTTGTGTAGCAGTATATTGTCTATGGTATGACATCGATCAAGACCAAACATTGCCAAAACGATGGATGAACAGCAAATGCTAAATTATCTATACGACGAGTGTGCGCTACGCGTTTAAATGAAGAATATGGATGTGTAGCACACATCCCAAATGGAGTTTGTGGACGTGAAACATGCGCAAGCATATAGCAATATGCAAGCGTTCACGCCACTCTTAATTTCTTCGTTGAAGCATGCGTCACATCTTTAGACTTCGTTTAAACGCATGACGCACACTCATCGGATAAATAAATCCAACATTTGCTGCTCATCCATCGTTTTGGCAATGTTTGATCATGACAAATTGAAGTGAAGAAAGACTTAGAGGACGTCAGAGAGAAAAAAACACAAACACACAAGAAAAAGAATGAAAACACGAAACCATCGCCGCCACCACCGCCGCCACCAACAATAAAAATGAATACGGAATCATCTGCTTGGAGTGTATATGTTGATGGAATCTTACCACTTTTCGTATCGAAAAATTCGCATTACGTTTTAGCCCATTCGCTCTGTACACCCCACCCCCAATGGAATTCATTGTTTGTACGTGCATACGTCTCGAAGAGTTAAACGAAGTGGTTTCGCATTGCCACTTCGAATGTTGAATGTAAATTAGTTATATACGATATAAAAATAAATAAATAAAACTAAACAAACTCTAAATCGACAAAATATACGCAGCTCATACTCAATGCTGGAAATTAATTTGGTTTAGTTTGTTTGTGTGTGTGTGTGTTTTTTTTTGTTCGCTTTCGTTCTTTTTGCGTGACAATTTTATTTTCAACTAGAATTTTTTCATATCTTCTAGTTTAGCTTCGGCAATTTCCATTTATTTCGCATTATATAAAAATTAGTTTATTTATGCAGCTGTTGTGTAGCAGTTTTTTTGTGTTGTTGTCCCGGATCTCGTCTCTGTGTGCCATACGCTGAGCTTTATCTTATTCAAATCGACAATATACACATAATGTAAACACATGTGCTTTTATTCGACACATAGCGTGTGGCTGTTTGACTATGAACTATACAATATATGCATGAGAGTTGAAATTCTGAAATAATGAAAAAAGATTGAGTATAAATTCATCAAAAATAAATGAACGAACAGTTCATATGACATGCGAAGACAATGGAATGAAAATAGAAAGTGGTGTGTGCGTGTGTGTGTGTGTGAGGTGTGGGGGGCAAGGGGCAATAAATGGAATCAAAGTTGGTCACTTGACTTGGGGTGTAAAATTATGCATCAAATCGTCTCACTATCCTACAGTGTGTTGTCTATACAACACCATCGCAGACCACGATTTCGTGTTGATTTTGAATGCATGCGAATACTTTGTGTGCGTGTGTGTGAATACTTATTTGTTTACTTTAAACACGCCAAAGTTTACCACTTAAAGTGTCATTCATAGTCCATTTTACGCAATCATACACACACACACACATTTTGACAAACTCACTTCAAATACGATTTTTTCTTTTATTTATGTAAATTAAATGCTGTTTATTCTTTTCCATGCAAATACTAATGCTTGTCTTTTTCTCTCTTTTTCTCCTTTTTCATTCTCTTTGTTGGTTTGCCAGCTCACGTTTTTGTATTAAGATAGCAAACTATCGATGGCTGTGCTGAGAATACGTTGCTGCTCTATCAGTTGTCAAGATCCGTGACATACATGCGTTTGAGTTGCCGAACAAAAACAAAAGCCGTGGACATGTTTCCGTATAACGATGTTTTTGTGAAAATTGTGTGAACAAAAAAACTACCGGGACAAAACAAAAAAACTACTAAAAAAACCAAACAATTTTGCAGAAAGAACAAGTGAAACGAAACAAAAACAAAACAAAAACTTACGCAATAAAACTACAAAAATAGCGTTGCGTGTGCACCCAACGCGTAAGTCATATGCCGTAGCTGTGTAATACGGGCATCGAACAATTTATTGGCATCAGTGTGTGTGTGTTTGTTACATATGTGTGCGCGTTTATATATGACGATGCGATTACACTTCAAGGTCCCATTGTCAATATTACATACGCAATTTGTGTACGAAAAAGTATACATTCACATGCAGCAGCAGCAGCAATACCCACGACATCAGTAATACATGTAGCTGGCTTCATGATTATGGTAATGAAATTCGTTCATTTAACATTATGAATATTGCGCCACGAAACGTATGATACTTGTCTTTTGAGGGTTGTTTATTGTCAAAGATGAACGATTCCACAAACCTATTACGCACAGAAAAGTAATCGAATGCCATTTATTGTGTATGAAATTGTATAGACACACACAACGCTAAAAGTGATCAAACTCAAAGTTTTCGGTACAAACGAAAAAAAAAACTATAACGGAGTCCAAAGTCCAAAAGCCAATACCTGAAATCCGGAAGTGGCAAAGCATAGTGCTCCAAATCAAGTAGAACTAAAAGGACCGAAGAAATTCGAGAGGCAAGAATCGAATAGCAAAACAAAGAGCAAACAAACAAGTGAAAAACACACATACGCAGTGAGTGAAAGAGAAAACACGCTAACGTCAACAATGTGATGAACAATTTGTTGTGAGTAATAAAAGTGAGAGAAGCCGCACCATCAATAATCATATAAAACTAGGCCGCAGTGATAATTTCACGTTTGACTTTTTTTTTGTTTTTTTTTTTTTATTTCGTTTGTCACTCATCTTTCGCTGAGTTTCGTGCGTTTCGGTTTTTATTGTCTTTTGCTCGTTTCTCGATTTTATTTTGGCAGCTTTTCGGCACGACGTGTAGCCAAAGAACGATATAATAATTCAATCATATTATTTGCACAGTTTGTTTGTCAGCAAAAAAATGCAACATAAGGACCATAAAAACCAAAGCCAAAATATATTGAATTGAGTGAACGGAGCCAGGCACATTCGAACGCAATAACAGAATCACATCGAAAGGAAAGCTCAGATGATGGATAGATAGAGCGACAGAGATAGAGAAAGACAGAAAGAGTGTTTGTGTGTGTGTGCATGTGTGTGTGAAAGTGTGTGTGAGTCAGGGAGAGAGAGAGAGAGAGAGAAAGAGAGAGATAGAGAAAGACGCCAACAAGATACCCAGTTGAGAGACTGAATCTCAGCGTATACACACACAGCAAGTGTTCAAATAAATGTGGCCCAATAAATAAAAGCAGTGCAAGTGCATTATGGTAGTGAGGAGGCGTTTGGTCGACGACAAATAACAGAAAAGGGAAGAGAAAAAAAAAGAGAAAAGCACAGAGAAACTGTGAAACGTGATTTAAACGTCGAACTAACTGGCTTACAAATGAAGCACAAACAATGAAGCGACGTACGCGTGAACAGCAAAAAACCGGCTCAATTGAAATGAATGACAGAAAAAAGAAGACGAACAAAATTGTGACTAAATACAAAATGCAGAAAAGACTAATCCTATTCACATGAAATTGATTCATATATTTTCATTGGTTGCTTTATTTTTGGATGCGACAGCGATTTTGTGCTTTTGACGAAAGACCAAAGAAAACAAAAAAAATCAAATAGAGACATATTGACGCGGCAGTGCAAGCAAACACCACCATAAACAACAAAAAACGGTTGAGAGAGAAAGAAAGAGAAACAAGAACAGCGAAATTATTTTGTTTTGTTTTCAGTGGAGTCGGGACCAACATCGTGTTAGCATTTTGTTAGCACACATATTTCGCATGCATTCTGTTCACAATCGTTGGCATATTTAAAAGTGATTTTTCTTCCATTTGTTCGCTATTGCCTTCAAATACGAATTCGTTCGCTCCGTTTTCCGTTTTGCAAAGCTTTAATTTTGCGTTCGTTCTTTATTCGTATGTATTTAACAAAATAAACAAAACAAAACAAAAAAACGCGGTCAATTTGTGTGTTGTGTTTAATTATCGACGTAGAAAGATCACATTCAACTGTAACCAACAGGTAAGGCATACTCCACCACCCAAATTCACATTATTTGGTCAAATTTAATTCCCAGTTCGTGTTGTTGTTAAATTGGTAAAATGCTGATTGGTTTAACACATTTGTTGAAAGCCCGCATTTACCGAAGAGTTTGTGCTTGTGCGATGGAATGGCCAAATGCTTTCCCAGTAACAATTTGTTACTAACCAACACACAATTTAAAGTGTGCGAAAACACACCCACAAGCACAGTTTCGATTGCTTTTACTTTGGAAAAAATAAAATGGCTCGATATGCTGTCACTCAAGCCTTCCCTGAGGTTTTGCATGTTTGCTGAATCTTCGAAGCGAAAATATATTGTACATTTTTTTTGACGTTGTCAATCAGTTGATCGAATATTTTGATCTTGCCAAAAGGGAGTAAAATTATATGTATCTCTTTTTTTTGTTTATACCAAACCATTTAAAATAAACTACAGCAACCACAACAACAAAAAGAAAGTTTTGCAAGAGTTTGAGTGACAGAAATTGAAGTTAACGTGAAACACTTTACAAAACCAGACATTTCGAAATGAATCAACCGAATGGTAAAAATGTTATTTGAATCTTTGTATTTAATGCCATTTTTGTTGTCTGTTCTATCTGTTCCTCTCTATCCATCGCACTCATTCTCGTGTGTGATCCACAAAAATTGCCAACTCAATTTCATTGACAAACAATTTCAAAATTGCTGTTTATTGCGCTCTTGAAAGCGTAACATCTCAACAGAAAACTAAAAAAAAAAAAAATACAATTTCAATTTGAATAGCGTTTGGTGCAATACCAATACATATACAACTGGAATCATATACGTTTTACAATCGTACAATTTATGGCACAAAATATCGAGTGCATGTTTAGTATACAACTGATTCACAATCGTAATATTTGAACAGATTTGGCTACGGTACTCCCCGATCGGCGTTGACATGCGAAAACTTTTATGCAAAACCAAATGCAAAATCATCATCATCTGTTGGTTTATTTCGAAATGTCTATTGGTTTGCTAAACACTTACCATTTCGAAAATTCAAAACACTATACATTTTTATGTTGCATCTTGATTTTTGTTTTTTCTTCTCTTTTTCCATTTTTTTTTTCTTTTCCATCTCCATAAAAAATGTAGAACAAAACAACGAAATCGAAACCCAAAATAGACAAGTAGAGACATGTATTGCGGAAAAAGAAATTCAATTTAATTCAATTTTTACCGTCATCACAGTCGCTTCTCATTAATCGATCGAATTTTATTCCAGTAACGTTAATGAATAATGAAACGGCAAAAACGCCTTAAAAACGCCACACTACAAAATACATCGATGAGTTTGTGGATTGCCTTTGATTTGACGGTAAATGGGGGAGAATCAGTCTAGATAGACACACCAACAACAACAACAACAACAATAAAAACACACAGGCACGGAGAAATTAAAACGACATAAAGAAAAAACAACAACATAGAAACGAATAAACAGCCAAATGAGGGATTTTAACATAAAGCTGAATTTAATACAATTTCATGAGAGAGAAATTCGAATTATTGATTATGAACACGTTGAAATGATCTGATTCATATGAATTGGCCACTGACGACGTCGATATGTTTTGTCAGCTTCTATCGAAACTTCCATTCAATAAATGAACAGCAGCATGAATTCGTAGCCCGTGCAAGAGAAACCCTTTTTTAGCACAACGACTAACAAAACCAAATAAAAAAAAAGAAAAATCACATACACATTTACAACTCTCTAAATATGGAATACGGAATGCGAAAATATTCAGTTATTATTGTTGGGCTAGAGTAACGAAAGAGAAGAAGAACAACAACAAAAAAACACACACACACAAGCGAAATACAGAATCGTGTGACCGTTGTTGGAACGCATCGAAAAATACGAAGAGAATTGGCGACGAGAGAGAAAAACGTCTACAACGGACATACTCCGTTCGTACCAATCAAATAATATACGTTCGCATACAAAAAGAAAATTCATACCCAGACATTCACATTGAGAGTGTCGCGCGCGCGATCCAAGAGAATACCGAATACCAGAAAACGAAATTGAAACGCTTATTTAGATTCGATTTGCACAGAACAAGTTGAACTATATTGAAATAAAAATATTTACAGCACATGCATGGAATACGTAATTTGTTCGGATTTTTTTGTGGCTGGCGACACAAACACCGGTTGACGATTTTTTCTATTCTCATTTACTGTACGCTATCGATGTAATACATACACGTGGGAAAGAGGAACGAATACACTCACTCATACACATATATTATCAAGCAACCACTCGAGAAACACACACACACACACAGCAGAGAGAAAGAGAGAGAGAGAAATTGGTTACAAAAAAAAGCTGCAAAAAGGCAGTAAAAAGCACCAAGTATCGTAAAATTGAATGGAACAAAATCTCTGAATAGAATAGAAAACACATTACCGTTTTTAGTGAACTCAATGAATTGAAAAAAGTACGGAAAAAAGAGAGCGAAAGAGAGAGAGAGAAAGAAAGAGAGAGAGAGAAAGAAAGAGAGAGGGAGAGAGAGAGAGGAGGAAGAAGAGTGGAACAATTTAGGGAATTCAGAACATATTTCGGATCGTTCACAATATATTCAATTTCACTTACGGCCAACAATCAACTAGAATATGAATTAACTAAAGTTTGCTAACGCTGGCTCATTTTTACATAAAAAACAATCAAGAGCAAAAAGAATACGTGAAAATTAGAAATAAAAAAAACACACACACACACACACATTGGAAAACATACGTTCACGAACCGAAAAAAAAACGGCGAAAAGAATTGAAAATATACGAGGAAAATCCGGGAAAACAAATAAATTACAAGAAAATAGCGACCAATCGCGCATAGCAAATCGCCGACCATTGGCATATGATTTTCGCCTTTTTTATGTTTGCGCTTATAGTTGTCGTTGTGGCATTTTCACAAATTGTCAAAAAAAAGAGAATTGAACGATCACGCCGGGGCACAGCAATCGCACCATAAGCAACGGCTGCAACAAATTACGCATTTTGAACGAGACACACACACATACACACACACACACAACAATAGCAGCAACAGCAGCAGCAACAACGCCAACTGAAAATAAATGAATGTATTAGCAACAATTCCTGCCGAAGCAGACGCTCTGCAAAAAAATCAACAAAAAATACGACGACGTCAAATTGAAAATCGCTAGTTAAGTAACAACATTGAGGCGACCTCAGCCACTAAAACTAGCACTCAACACATTCAAAACAACACAGACAGTAAAAAAGATAGATAGATAGATACGAAAACGAAAACAAAAACAACAACAGAGAAAGAAATAAAAGGAAGGGGAACGGAAAGGAAAAACGAGCAAAGCCAACCGAAGCGCATCATAAATTAACATGGCATTTATTTCGGATAATACGACCGAAGAATTTCTTGCAACGGTTGGAAATTCATCATATAATCGGCATTTGACCTCTACAAATGAAACTAATGCGAACACAACCATCATCCATGATATGTACCCCAGCGGATACAGTCTCACCCATATCGTATTTGCATCAATTGTAGTCACACTTTTAATGATCATTATTGTTGTTGGCAATATGCTCGTCATTATCGCAATTATCACGGAAAAGTCACTGAAAAACATTCAAAATTGGTTTATAGCATCACTTGCTGTGGCGGATTTTTTTCTCGGCCTCGTTATTATGCCATTCTCCTTAGCCAATGAATTAATGGGTTACTGGATATTTGGACCATGGTGGTGTGATATTCACTCAGGTAAATGAAGCAAATACGTCGAAATCATTCTGATTAACGATCCGAAACTTTTGCGTTCAATAAATGTTTCGATATCGACACACGAATCACTTTTGATCACATTTACAAATGCAATGGTATGTTAGTCAAAGTTGATGCTATATAAATGAAAGCGAGTATAGCAGAAATGCCATTTTGTTTTTTTTTTTTTTTTTCTTTCTTGTTGGAAGCACATTCGATAATTACATGTTTCAGTTATTGAACGTCGGGTTTGGTGTCGCCGTTGGTATGGCGCCGTTTGTGACATTCATTGTTGTAATTCGGACATTTTGCTTTGTCATTTCATTGTCATTCACAATTTTCTTAGCCATGGATGTGCTCTTATCAACCGCCTCAATAATGAATTTGTGTTTAATATCACTGGATCGATACTGGAGTATTACGAAAGCAGTTGAATACTTGAAAACGCGAACGCCTGCCCGTGCATTAGTTATGATCGCTGCCGTTTGGATAATGTCAGCACTAATATGTATACCACCGTTGCTGGGATGGGGTGTAAAGCGATCAGAAGAATCACTGCCACAGTGTGAGGTAAGTTTTCCTTATCGCTTTTACTTATTTTTCTCTATGACTGTGTATAGGCTCAATCTGGAGTCAGAGCATCACAACCACCGTCACCGTGATTTACGGGGTGGAAATGCTTTTGAAGCTCAATCGTAACCATCGTCGTTGGGCGACGTTGCGTTTTTTTAGGCAGTGTTTATCATTTGATTTGCGATTCGGCTAACAATGAACTACAGTTCATTTTCATTTAATCGATATACTAGTATACATTCATATATTGTATATATTTGGATTGGATTGGTTTGGTTTTTTGTTTGGTGCCTTCCAAACAATGATAAAAATAGTCCAACGCATTTTTGAATTCGATAAAGTTAAAAAAAAAACTCAATAAATTTGATCGAATGCCATTCGTACGGGCATATAGTTTCCATATTTGAAAGGGAAAAGAAAGAGCCATCAAATAACCACACTAATAAGGTCTTTTATCGTACGGTGTATTCATGTGTAGTATGTAATAGAAGTGCTATTCATCAGCATTGTGTTTCGAATACTTTTGCTTCTTTTTTTATTCTCTTCGTTTTAAATCTGAACTGTCCTAGTCATAATTCAAAATGCGGATTTTGAAGGAATTTACCCAAGATATAACTTCCGAGGTTGTGCTCAGCTTGGCATTTTTGAATATATATTTTTTTGTTTGCCATTTCGGTGATAGAGCCGACGGAAAAGAGGCAAACCAGCGATTTTTTTTTACATCGGAAGAAAATATCATGCCATCGAATCAGTTTGTTTTCCTTTTTTTGTTAGTATTTGCCATTTTCCGCCATCACTGTTGTCGTTGCCGCCACACAAATCCTTTTTTTTCGCTTTTCTTCGGTTGGCCTGGATTTTAAAGCGGCTCAATAGATAGCAACAAAACAAAATCAATATACATATAAATTTTCTACAATATCTACTGTTCGTTTGGTTATCTAATTCGAATCTATGGTTTTCAATGGAATGGAATCATATTCCGAATGCAAGTATATGCATATATGCATAAATATATATATTTTGCGCACATTCATCACTAAAAACCCCATAGCTAAACTACAAGTATACAGACACTGAGAAACTCGATTCAAGTGATATGGCAATACGAAACCCGTCTATTGTATCACTAGTTCGACGTTGAATTTCGCATTTTGCCCCTTTCTTCATCGATCTTGTCACTACAATTGGCTTATATATCGTTTGTGTGTGTGTCTGTGTGTATTTTATTCTGGGCTAACACCAAGTGTATGAGCACTGACTTGAAATAGCGCTACAATCTGACTGCTTAATGAATGTCTGATTCCCATTGAATGATGCGTTGACTTTGATGTGTTGGCATTGTCGCTGACCTATCATCAGACGAGATATCATCGTTCGCTGAATGGGAATTATTTTATACGAGAGAGTTGGATTTAATTAATATTTTTTGCGTCTTTTTTTTGTTCATTTAGTTGTGTTTGTTGTATTTGTTTTTTTTCCCTCTAGTTTGCAAAATAAAAGCATAAATAAAACAGCACAACACAACGAACAACGAACAGCGAATATATTCGCTAACGATACTCTCCAGCTGCAGCTATTATATTGGTGAAGTGGTTGTTGATTGTGAAACGACACCCCAAGTATATTCGCACATACTTCATATAGTCCATCCATCGTATTGTAAATGGGACAATGACCAAATGCCCAAGCAAAAAGGCGATGAAAACGAAATACACACATGAGATGGTCACAAAAGGCACTGGTCATAACGATGTCACTGGATTCTCACTCGATGCGATCAAATTCTATAATCAACGTCTGTTCAATGTGTCAATTGTATTGATGCTGTTTTATTATTATCATTATCATTAACACTCAACGTTTAACTTCGAACCTTAAAGAACAATACGCCTCAGCATACAATTTAATTTGGTGCACATTCGCACAAAAACAAATAGCTTTTTTTTCTCTCTCACAAACTGTCCGTTCTGTATGAGTGAATGAACGAACGAACGAACGACAGACTGAAGAGAGAAAGTGAAGTGAAGTGAGTGTAGTGAATGTGTGTAAATGTGTAAATGCTCATGAGTGCTGCAAAGTTTCAAACTGGATATGTATGAATGGAATGGAATCGTATTGAAGGAATGGCTTGAAGGTGGGGCAGAAATTGCTGTGTAATAAATCAGTCTAGTGTTCTCCTGATGAACACTATTCAAATGGCCACTGCGTTAACAATATTCGTATTTATGTGTATGCATCAATGTGTAATTGTCTATTATGAGTGCGTATTACATTTCATATTTCATATTCACTTTTGCCTGTGATTGTACCAGCACCATCACCAGCTCCAGCATTAGCACCAAGTCAACGTCCATCAGATTGCATTTCGCATTCGGGAGAGTGAAGTCTCTACTTTACAAATAAAACTCAAGCTCATCAGATTGACGTTCAATCCAAGCATAGACATGATCGTTAATTGAACACAGCTCATCATAAATAATTCGATGGCGAAAATTTTCAACATTAAATTACTGGTGATGAGCCCCCGCATTCGGTTGATATTATTTCGACATTAAACGACTGACATTTGGCAAAATATTCTATTATCGCTGCACAACAAGCTGACGTTAAAATGTTAGAAAAGGAATTAGCGATTTTTCTTAATCTGTGATTCAATGAATGGCTGGCTGGCTGGCTGGCGGGTTGATTGTACAATGTACAAGCACTTAGGCTAACGTTTTATACGAGAAGAAATGGAAATTAATGTCAGATACTGTACATTAAAAACCAAACCATTCAGACGCACATAAATTACCCGAACGAAAAAAATTTTGATGTGAAAAGTACAGATTGAATAAAATCGGAGAGGGAGGGGGGCGGATAATGTTCATTTTGTGCGTTTGCGTTTGCGTGTGCAATATACATTATGCAATGTTATACACTGAACGATGTGCGATGTACACACGACGCATCTGACGAATTGTGCTCTGGTTTGTTATAAGAATATACAAGTTTATTGCCCTCATCTCAACCAGAAAGATTTCCATTTGATCTGATCTCAAGCATAAAAGATTGCTGAAGCATGGAAGCATGTACGAATTCTAGCTATTTTCTGATTTAAACAAGGGAACGAGTGAACAAAAAAAAAAAAAACAAAACAACAACTTGCAAAGCTAAATTCATATCGAAATGAACGATCGACATAAAGGGTTTTGAGCAGTAGCTTTTTCGGTATTATTACCCATCCTCTGGCTGCTCGAGCTGTTCCTTTGCTCTGCCATTCTTTGACTCTTCTGCACACTCAACATTCTGTGTTCACATTTTCAGTATTTATTATAACCATAATGTTGTTGAATCTGTTGCATTGTTGCCGTTTACATTGTGTTTTTGGTTGAAATTGTTTAATTTGTTGAAAGTGAAGCCACAACATAAAAAGCACACACTAATAACCATTTCTTGGAGGTTTTGGAATTTGAGGCAAGCACATTTCACACATGAAATCGAAAGAATTTCATCTCGTTTGAAAAAAGTCTCGAGATACTTTCGGTAAAATATATTCGCTGTTTTTTGTTTTCTTCTCTTTATTTTTTTTTCTTTTTGCTGTGGTTTTTGTTGTTGTTGAACGCTGCTTTTGCCTTTGGCAGCATTGTGGCTTTCGATCAACAGAAGAAAAAAAAAGAAAAGAAGAGAAATGCTATTCGATGAGCACGGCTCAACAGTTAAACTGAATCGCTATAGCATTGAAAATCCCATTGTAAATTTTCAACGAATGAGAACAGGTTTCAACACACGAAGAAAAACCACCATTATTCATCATTGAATGGAGTGAAAGACAGCTTACACTCATTGCATGGGCACATTGTAGTCAAACAAATTATCATAAATTGTTTTACTAATGCGAGTGAAAAATCATCTTTTTACATCATATCGATTGTGCATGTAATTTATGTCAATTTACAGAAGCTGGTAATTTTTCATCGGATAAAAATCAGTTGATGCTTTTTACAAGGCACTGCTGGCTGTATTATGTATATATGAGTGTTAGTGTGAGTGCGAGTATATGACGAATGTCGAATAGTGTCTCCCATCTACATTCACTCTCCAGCACTCACTTTCGTCTCTCTTGGTATGTGTATTTTTGAGGTAATTTGCAAAACCCCAGAGTTGTCAGATAGAAAACTGTGTGTTGTATACCGATGAATAAACGGAAGCTATTATCCCATATTCCATTAATTCAAAATATATTTAAAAAAAAAAAACAGAAAATAATAATTTGTGTTTGTGATTTTGTAACGGCCCGCACACAATTTTTCACCATCTTCCATCCGAATAATTGGCGGAAATGTTTCAGTTGGTTTGAAGCTATCGGAAGTACTCAATACTAATATGAAATACCTGTGGATTCGTACTTTTGCGCTACCGTTGAATTTGAATTGGCTGATTAATAATCGTTTTGTTCGAATTCCTTGTTTCATGCATAGCTTTATGGAAATGGAATAATTGTCTCATTCCTACGAGAATATTTTAGACCTCGAGCGAGTTTATGATTATAAACCCCCCCCCATATGTGTGCAACGTTTGTACATGTTTTCAATATTATTAGAAGAAAAAAAAAAACGTCATCTCTCACTCCACCATCCATCCACCATGAGCTCATATTTTTGAAATCTATTAACCAGAATTGAGTAGCGACAATCGTCGGCCGAAGCAATTCCGGATATCATCATATTTTGTTTGTTTCAGTTTCTGCTAAAATCAAGTCAATTGTAGCTTGAGAGCAGAACACTTATTCGATCCGTGTACACACATTATACTCGGTCTGTGTGTATGAGAGCATTGGTAGCGTGTATCGGATACGAGGGCCGAAGCCATTAGTATGGATATACGTTCCCTTGTTTTAATAATAAGAAAACAATCAATTTTTTCGGATGCCATATGCGACGACCGTATAACATATCATTTTATTATGTGCACTCTTTTTTTCTTCATTTCGTTTTTGTCATTCGATTTCACGCGAAAAATGTCGCTTTTTCTGTTTCTGCACCATCTCATCTCATGTCATTTAGTGTCTGCGTATATATATCAGATATGCTTCGCTGGTCTTTCGCAAATCTATACAGGCCATTCACCACCAATTTAACTGAATAATTTGGACAAATGCGAAGAGAAACACGCACAACCATTTTATTCGCTCTCTTTCTGACTCGGCCAAAATTCGAATTTTGGTAAAATATCCTTGTTATTCGTCAATAGATATTAATATGTGTGTACGTCTAAGACTAAGAGAGCGGCCTGGCTTTGGTTTCAATATAATAATCAAATCACATATATCTATTGATCCATTTCTGGGCATTATAAATAATGTGAAGGATGTTGTATGTTTTCATTTTGGCGTGAATGTGACTACGATCTTCTAGGAAAATTTTCGGTTTTTTTTTTTATTGTTTGCTTCACCACTACATTCAATCGATCTATCGATCTGTCCGTCCATCCATCCATCCATCTATTTGTTCATCGTGTTTGCTTATGGTTGCCTTTGTCTCACAGTTTCACAGTCACGGTCAGCAGCCATTCTTTCTCTCATTCCAATATCATTGTCATTATTCTCGTGCGATTAATACATTTCGCTTTCGTTTGCGAAGAGTTTTGTGATTGCAATGCAAAATCAATGGCCGGGAATATTGTTTGCTGTGTGCTCCGCACGAAGCGAAACAACACACATCTGACGAAGCGAAATTGGGATACCGAAAATCGTTTCGATTGATTAATATTTATTTTAGATTGAAATGTCGCCTATAAAAACAACACATATCGATTAATGCGCAAAAAGAAGAAGAAAGAAGGAAAAAAAAGGCGCAAACCAACACGGCCAGCACCAATCGTTCAAAAGCGTAGGACGTTGATGCTCTCGCACCGATTCGGAGCAGGCGACCACTTTTTCCTTTCGATTTACTCACGATGCCCCTCCCCCTCCCCCCGCATTCTCATTTCCTTTTTTTCTTGCACAAACGATGGTTTCCCTTCAGTCCTGTCGCTTGCTCACTTGTTCGACCGTTCTCTCTCTTTCTCACACTAAAAGATCTCAATCAAGTGCAAATGGCGTCGATATCATAACATAGCTTGACGGAAACACAAACAATCAAATGTTTAACCAAACGAAGACGAGAGAATGAACCAAAAAAAAAATTGCCCAATCATTTTTGCCTACGTTTTAACCCATAGTCGATTCCAACTAACTTATTGACGCACAATCGTAACACAAAACTACACACAAACACGCTCACGCACGCACGCACACATATGCACATTGAAACTTAGAATAAAAATTGATGCGATTTTTTATAAACGAAAAAAAAATCGGATCTTCCTGAAAATTCGATCAAAACGGGACACACAAAGTATTGATTATACTCCGAGTATACATTTAATATGATGATCCAAACAAAATGACGATCTATAGATTTAAATCTATAGAGCTTTTAGTTTTAGGTCATCTCCCATAAATGATATTCAAATGACCCTAAAAACCCTTCGAAAAAAGAAAACATTTTTTTTTTTAGATTACAGCACGAATATTGGCTATATTCATCCATCATCTAGTTGCAATTTAGTATACAGGCGTGCACAGTGCACACAAGACGTTACGAAAAAACACATTAATACTTCTACTTCTTAATTTTTTTTATGTCAGATTCCTTTTTAGTGACACAATTCTAATGTTCACAGTAACTCCATTTAGTAATCAGCTCGTTAGTAAAATAAGTCATGCAAATGAATCGAGTGCCTTGTTATTTGATCCAAAAAAAAGAAAGCGAGAGAAAAAAAAATGTGTTGAATCAATTTGAAAATTTGGAATGGGCCTGAATTTACTCTGTGCTCCAACAATAACACACACACACACACACACACACACACACACACACAAAAAAGAGATTTTTATGCGAAAACCCCGGCCTAAACATTTCAAATTGCCTTCAAGTGTTATTAACGTACCAACTGTTTGAACCTATGTTTGTTGAGCACATTTTTTCGCAAATTGAATTTTTTATTGCCGTAGGCTGTTCATGTGATACACATTATTCGCTTTGAACGCATTTTAAAAAAAATCAAGTAATGAACAAACGCACACAAATAAAATTCATAGAGATCTGAATGCGGAATGACATAAACAAACAGTGTGCGCCCACATTGAAATATTCCCGCAAATGGTTTGCGTTGATAAAGAAAAACGAAAAATAAAATGCGTACAAACGAAAGAAACAGAGATGTTGATAAAGAAAATGTCATTTGATTTCATATGAGAAGTACATAAACAAATGTAAACTAACCGTAGACATAATTAGAATAAAGCAAACACACACTGAATCATGGATATCGTATGGCATGGAACGAGTCATTGAATGCATAACATTCACAAGAGGTGCAATTCATCGACAAAGCTTACCAAAGCCAAGTGCCAAGCGACGATCGATACATAAATCGGGTGTATGCCCAAAATTAGGCAGTTTGAAAGCAATGGAAAACAACTCTTTCTCGCCATATTACCTGTGCATTGTACTTATTCGGTGAATTTTAAGCGCTTGAAAAGCAACAACCAAATACAAACACAAACACAAACACAGAATGGCAAAAGTAATACATTTAAGTAAATTTATATTTTGGAAAACACAAAAGGGGACGCCATTCCGCCAGGTAACGTATACGTAAAATCACTTAACTTCACTCGACTGAAATATTAAACGCAATGTGTATTGTGCAGCGTGCCGAATATGTTGAAAACATGATTATGTAGCGTACTATAGCGGGTAATCTCAAATCAAATATACATGCTTGTTGGAGCCTGTGATGTTAGTCGTTTACCTTGGCCCTGCTCTATTATTCCGTTGGTTGTAATGCACGCGCCAAAATATATATATGCGTTGCGTAAAATGCTTACGAGCAGCACATCGAGAGAGCAAGAGAGAGAGAGAGAGAGAGAGAGAGAGAGAGAGAGAGAGAGAGAGAGAGAGAGAGAGAGAGAGAGAAAGAAAGAAAGAAAGAAGGAGAGATGGTAAGAGAGAATGAGAGCGAATAGAATATGCGATTTTCATAAAAGACACAATAAAGATTATGCTCGACAGCAGTGAACAAGGTGTGTATAAGTGGAATTTACTTTATTTTCATCATTTTTTTTTCTGGAGAAAAGAAACGTATTTTGGTCTCGCTTTTTGAATTGTTCATTTGTAATGGAGTGCACTCAAAAGACTATGATGCTGGGATGTGGTGTGCACATTGCCATTCTGTTCGGCATCCACCGGTACTCTCATCACATTTAGATGAAACCAAAATTTAGTGCACGCAACAGCTTTGGCAAGGCCGACTGTCGATGCGCAATGACAATCGTGTTCTTGTGTTCTACAGTACACACTGTGTACCAGGCAGACTGTGATAAACCGACACTCACAGAGTATTGAAAGATTCGAGCACTTTACGAACCCTCTCTATCTTTCATTTGTGGATAAATCCGAATGAACGAGATGTACAAGACACATTCATGAACATTTTCACTTATCACATTTAATTTCTCTCTCTCTTTCTCGCGATTTTTTTTTAGTTTTGTCTAAATTTCAGTTCAAGTTTCTGTCATGTGTGTATTTTGCTTCACACATTCACATTCTTTAAATATTATTTATAAGCTCGGATTTGACCCATTGTGTGGTGCTTTTACACGCTTTTATAACCATCTATATGGCAACAACTTACCAATTCGAATAGGCTATTTCACACATAAATGCGGCTCAAAAGGCAACAACAGGCATTGCTTTGTGGTTGGTAAATCAAAAGCTAGCATTTCTTCTGTTGAAATGGTTAGTGTATGTTTTGCGAGTGAGCTATTGTGAGTGTGAGCGTGAGTTCTAGTGTGTGTGTGTGTGTGTTTTTCTTTTTCAAATCATATTGTTTTCCTTTTGTCACATAAACCAAATGTATAAGAGAGAAAGTTTTGCTGAACTCTTTTCGCTCTTTTGTTCAAATTCGCTCACATTTTTGTCGCTTCGCCTGCGTCACCTTATTATTTCTTATTTTTTTTTTTTCGTTTTATTTTGCAATGCCAAACACACGAAGCAACTTCAACTAATGCCTTTCCATGGGAAAAAAAGAAGAAGAAAAAGGGAGCAAAAGAAGCAAAAAAAATTATATATATTTTTTTCCTTCTCTTCTTAGTTTGTTTTTATTCCTTTGTCGTATTTTTCCATTATTAGCTCTATGTCTTTAGCGTTGCCTGTGCCTCATAGCACATTGTGCACACACAAAAAAAGGAATGAAAAGAAAATAATCGAAACGAATAAAACAGACGCAATGTGTATGAGTGGGAGGGGGGGAAAGAGCGGTGAGCATTTAAGCCATTTTCATCCTCTGTAAAATCACAATAAATGTTTTTTTTATTCTGGCCAGCCAGTTTTACGGTCCTATCGAATTTATGAAGAAAAGATCACGGAGCGACATAGTGATTGTGATGAAATGAGAAAAGAACGACAACAACAACAACAACAACAACAACAACAACAACAACAACAACAACAACAACAACAACAACAACAACAACAACAACAACAACAACAACAACAACAACAACAACAACAAAAAAGTATAACGAAACCTATACATTCGTACACTCTTTCCAACTCTCACATGAGTGCCGCAAAAAAAGAGACAGAAAACAACGTAATGTTGAAAATTTTTGATAGCGTATCGTGCACATTACACGGGATATTTTTTTCGGTTGCTCTTATTTGGCGGCTGTATCCCCCCGACCAAGGCAACAACAACACTGAATATCAGTAATAACAATAATGCCAAACTAAAGAAGCAAAAAAAAAACTGTGTATAAAATTGAGTGAAAAAAAAGATCGACTACCACATATTTATTTATTTAGCTTCCTTTTTTAATATTATTATAACCATTCAGCAAAGGTGAACATACAATGTTGTGAAAATAAACCTCTTTGTGCGGATTTCCTTCTTCACAGTGTGTGAGTAAATTTTTCATTTCTTTTTCCACTCAAGATTCAGTGCTGCTGATGCTTGTCAATGGGCTATGATATTACAGCAATATACACTTTTTCGCTCTACTCCGCTTTCTCTCTCTCTCTCTCTCTCTTTCTATCTCTCTTTCTCATATTCTGTGCGTATTGCTGGGTCCATTTTTACACGTGAAATCTCTAAGAAAAAGGCACTTCAATCCTGCCATGATGTACATGTGGGAACAAAGTTGCGACATAGACTCCTTCTCATTTCTTGTGTATGGTTCGCATTTTTTTCCCTTTCGTTCGTTTTTCGTTTGCTTTTTTCTCTTCATTGAAAAAGGTCCATGAATATTTATACCGTACTTTATGCGCATCTATTGATATATTTGTATTCACTTTCAATCGCATTCGATTTATTTTGTCGACAAAGTGCCATAAAATGAGACGAAATAGACGTATTCGTGCTTAGGGAGAAATTGATTTTGAAATATGTTTAGTTTCGAGTGCCAATATTAACGTTTC
The DNA here is from genome assembly GCA_030463065.1 of Aphidoletes aphidimyza. Lineage (NCBI taxonomy): Eukaryota > Metazoa > Arthropoda > Insecta > Diptera > Cecidomyiidae > Aphidoletes > Aphidoletes aphidimyza. Next base: position 45,249,449 of record CM059998.1, read on the forward strand.
AATTCACATCAACATAAGTTACGAAATGCATCAAATAAAGCATGTCATAAAAATGTCTATTATTCAAAGATGTCGTTGCAACAAATAAAAAAAAGAAAAGAAAAGAAAAGAAGTAGAAAAAAGTGGTGAGTGGTAATTCTGCTGCCGATGACGATGACAAAGACAACGTTCGAGACGTGTAGCAAAACAATTGATAAAATATGTGCAAACGTGTTGAGCACTTCGACGAAACATGATAATGAATGATTAAAGTGCTTTTCGTATTCAAGTACGATGAAAGTGGTCGACCGCTACCGCTATTTGCATTTTTCATAGCAACAAAGCCTTTTTATGTGTGTAATGTGCAAACCAATAGCTTGTAAAACTCTAGCCTCATGCATACGATATACTTCCAGCTCGCACACACACACACACACCCAGCCTTTCTTCAATGTTTTATGTCAAAATAAACATGGTTCGCATCTCACATGTTATTGTCACCGGTAGTTCCTTAATAAATTTGAGGCCATTTTCATATCAATTTCTTCGATGCAATAAGTTCAGCCAATAATTCGTGACTCCTCGGTGGCGAAGACTCTTAAACGGAGGCAAAGAAAATAGGGAAAAAACAACAACAACAACACCAATAACAACAGCCAACGATAGAGTGAGAGAATGAGTTGAAAAAATGAAGGCATGCTTTTGGCGTGCTGTTGAAATAAAGCATCGTGCTGCTTACAAATTTCACGTTCGATGGCTCAAAGCGCTTTCATATATGCTTCCACCTCCATACCAGGCAACCGGAAAAACATATATACGACGCACAAGTGTCGTAAAGTGTCTAGCGTGTCTAACGATGTGCCTTATTTGCTGAAATTTCTTGTGCTCACGTCCTTGGATTTCGATTCTTTACTTTTCTGCTTTATAAACAATTCGTTGATTTTGTTGATTTTAGATCGATTTGAATTGATCTGTAGGCAGTTGAAAGTCGGTACAACGTGCGTGTAGCATTATATTTATCAGGCATTGTGTGCGTGTTTTTTTGTGTGTGCCCACTTTTAAACAGTTTGACTTCAGATTGAACAGTGATTTCTCCTAACTACTACTTTGTTGTTATTGTCGCATCAATAATCGCACGTTGTTGACGATTTTCTCTCTATTTCTCTCTCGTCCTCGATATTCTCGTATTTATGTTGCTCTTTGGCATTTACTTGTTCAGTTGCTTTTGATCGATAAGCTTTTTTACCGAACAAAAAAAATAAGCACTTCAATTGTTTTCTAAACGCTAAACGAATCAACGAATCATCGAATCAAAACCTATGCTTCCGTTATGCGAGCTCAATTTTTTGCGTAGTAAATATTGTTATGCATCGTGAGGACACAAGTGTACCACATGCTGCTTCTTCTTTTTCGAAACTGCTCCATACATTTTGTACCGAATGCCGGCGCCATATTGAAAAATGTCAATAAGAAACTATAGTGAACATTTAGTTCATTAGTTGTGGCGCTGTCTGTCACTGACTATCTATCATCACTGTATATTTGTATGGGAATGTCCTAACGATGTTGTTATGAGAGTAGTCAAGGAAATCAAAAATACAAAGTACACAAACGCATGTGGAATGTGCAGCTCACGTGATCAATAAAGAATACATCAGAAAAATATCATCGAGTGACACAAACACAACTATTCTATACTTCAACTTGTGGCACACATGTGCACACATTTCGAACCGAGACGAATCTCCGAGTAGAATAACATCAATAGATCTCATCACTGTAGTTCACGATGGATGATGTATTACTGATACATTTTCGCATATTCTATATACATTACAGTAGAACTACGGCTGAAAATGTGCACTAATATTTTAGATAGAAGACAGCGAAAATGTGATCGAGTTGCAAAACATAAGAATGTAATGATATCATGATCGGTGTGCTCAAAATCACCACCAATTCACACCCATGCAACATATTTTGTCAAACATTTTGTCATCCAAATCCAACAGCCAATGACGTTATAATGAAAAATCGATACACTTGATTGTGTGCATGTGTGTATATGCGGTGCGCGCCAGATGATGATGTGAGCGTTTGTGTGTGTGTTATGTTTCTTAAAAAATTATTATTTGGCAAAACAATCTAGCATCAGGGCAACAATCGGTCATCACATCAACCTGATGTTGAGTTCGATGTGGGGCGGAGAAAATTTCTGAATGGAAAACGACACTGTTTACCTTTGGCTGCGAAATGGCAAATCATTTTTTATTTGACATGCCAAATGAGAGATGTGAGAGCATGAGAATGGACGAGAGTGTGAATGTTTATCTATTGGCAAGTTTGTGCATACTCATTATACCGCAATCACCGCATGGACACGTATTGAACATCTACACAAGAACCACGCAAAAGTGTCAACCGAAATAACCAAATCGATGGTGAGCGTTACACATTTTCGCACACAACACATTGACAGCAAGTTCGATTGCTGATGTGATAATGTGACGCAGCCCACGTAATTTTTTTTTCTCACATGATTCACTTGATTGTCTTTGTTTTCGAAATATCATTTTGACGTTAGCTTTGGCCTCCTCCTCCGCCACTCCACCGATCCCTTCGCAGAGAGAGAGAGAGAGAGAGAGAGAGAGAGAGAGAGAGAGAGAGAGAGAGAGAGAGAGAGAGAGAGAGAGAGAGAGAGAGAGAGAGAGAGAGAGAGAGAGAGAGAGAGAGAGAGAGAGAGAGAGAGAGAGAGAGAGAGAGAGAGAGAGAGAGAGAGAGAGAGAGAGAGAGAGAGAGAGAGAGAGAGAGTGAAATTTATCATTCATCTGAAAATGTTCACACTAGCTACAATCCATTGGTTTGTTATTCGCACTATTTGTTTTCCATGTCAAAAAATTATTATTCGTGGTGTCATACAAAATTGATATCGAAATCGTGATGGTGATATAACGAGAAACAGGGAAAATTTACATAGCTGATGGACATGTTTCTGTTTCTCATACTCGACACACTTCAATAATATGATTCCAATATATCTGGGTGAATGATTTGATTGTGACACATTACGCAGTGTAACAAAAAAAAACAAAAACAAAAACAAATTTGATGCGAATTTCCTTGTGAAAATTTGTCGTCAATTGTTTGTTATTTTTATCGCATATCGTTCATATTTTGCCATTATAGAAACATCGATGCAAGTGTTTTCATCATTTTCATGTGCTTAGTAAAAGTGCATAAAAGTTTATCCCTGTATATTAACATGACCGTATATTCCACAGCGTGTGATGCGACACCAAAAAAAAACAATCAACACGAAAACGGCAGCCCCAACGTAACTGGTTCGTACAGTTACAATGGCCACGAAAAAAAAACTGCCATGCTCATTCGAATGCAATTTTTTCTCATGCCTCTTTTATTTAGCAAGATTTTATTGCAACGTAAAAAAAGTGTCATCAAATCTTGTTTTATTTCCAATACTGTCATTGCATTTGTTCTAATTTCCTTCATTTTTATTTGTATTCATCTAACTGAACGGTTTAATATGAAAATGTAATTTCAAAACGTACAATATAACGCGCACCATACGCTCAATGATAAACGAACGGGGAACAGACAATGGGGGCGAGACAAAATGAGTAAGCTTACGAACGAACCATAATAAATTGAACAACATGATATGCAATTTTAGTGAAATCTGAAATGTGCTAACACGGCTCCATGCATGAACTTTTTATGTCGGTATCAGCACTAAAAATGTTTTATATACATACACACAAATCCATCGGGATGTAGCGATGTGGCCGAGAAATGTACAAAAAGGAATACACGCGCACACACTCACACACACATAGACAATATGCGGCGACATCCATTGCGTATCATGTGTCACTAAACTATAAGCTTCGACCACGTTTGCCCATGAGCGTATGTGTATTAATCTTCATTCGTCTTTTTCATTACTGCGATTCTTTTTGATTCGTTCTTTTTAGCTCTCCGGTTCTCTGGTGTTGTGTTGCTCTGCCAGACACAGTTAAAGAGAGTATCGACGTGAAAATTTATATTGAATAAGTAGAAACCACAAAAGGCATTCGACCACAATCGTTCGATGGATAAATGCAGTCGGTTGGTGATAATGAATTGAAGCAATGGCTTTAGCCAAGAGTTCACCAGCTTTCGATCAATTTTCATTGAATTCAGCAAATAGTTCGTTGAGTTGGTGGCGTGGGTGAAGAGGAGAAGAAGAAGGAGGGGGGGATAGCGAGGTGACAATTCTCGATCTATTCCGACTAACCTGCGCTCCGCTGGATTTACATTGTTCAAGATATACGTTGTGTATACAACCATAAATTATGCCATTCAGTTGATCCTTATTGTCCCATATATTCTGTTCTACAATTACAGTAACTGTATGCCATGGCCTAGGGGTTTCACGTAACCAAATACACATTCAAAAATTACATATTTTTCCCGTTTCAACCCCATTCTTCACCAAAAATCCTTACTATTCCAAAATTATTTCAACATTTTGTGAAGAAAAAAAAAATGATGATTGTTGTATAAAATGATACAACAGTGTTAAGTACACACAAAATTGTTGATAAAAGTATTTGTTTTCATTCATTGACAAATGTCATCGTTGATGAGCGAAAGCTTTGACATTTGAATTTTGGACGAAACCCCTAGTCCACTAGGCCATGCCACCACTGCATTTCCAGACCCAGAGAGTATTTCACTTTTTACTGCTCAACACATTTTTTAGTACAGTATGCTCGTATCCGCTATCTGATTTGATGTCCTTAAACAGCAATGATGGAAAAAAAGGGCAAAAACAGCGACAACAACGAAAAATTAAAGTGTTTTGTGACATTATTTTATTAATATGGACAGTTTTAATCCACGAAATGCACTGCTACTTTGGTGGCACTTCATCAAAATTCGGCAACATTTCACACAAATTCCTTCATATATGTGCTGCGTGTGTGTGTCATGCCCGAACATTGTACTGTTTGTTAGCCATCAAAACATACGCAAAGCTGGCCCCATATAATTGCATTCTACGAACTTTCAACCGCAACAAAGCGCCCCCATATTTTACATTTAAAACGACCCACATTGTGCTGGCGTGGTGTGGTATGGTGTGGTGCCTATGCTGAGGCTACTGATGCTGTCGCATCGCTACAATAATTCTATACATTGTTGTGTTAAAACTTTCATTAATCCAAATAAACGTATGCAAATCAAAAGCTTTACAGACTTTTGGTAAATTTTGAAAGTCATTGACAATGTACTCAATGTAATTAAACGTGCCAATGTGTGGTCTTTTTGCATATTTATTAGCTTAGACAGTGTATCCATGTGGATGGATTTATAGCTGATATGGCTTACACTCTCTCTCTCTCTCTCTCTCTCTCTCTCTCTCTCTCTCTCTCTCTCTCTGTCTCATTCTCATCCGCTGTCTTGTCTGTTCGCTTGATGCAGTGAGTTTTCCGACATGTCCAAAAATGAAATGGTTTATGAATAATTTAATTTTCGAAAAGCCATCACTTTTGTACAATTGGAGCGATTGCAACACAAACCACACTACCGTTAGATGTCAGTGCGCTTGCAATACTATGCTTTTATTTATGCGTTCGACAACAATGACATCAATTTGATTGGACGCCGTCATATTGGCTTTTTTGAATATATTTCAATATTTTTTTTTATCAATTTACGACCAGTTGAAAGACTCGTTAAAAATGAGACAAGAAGCAAGTGGAACAACGATGACAAAAACAACAACAATAACTATAACAACAAAAGTAATAGCTGCGCGGTGACAGCATTGGCTGCAAATAAACAACCAAAATTATGTTGGTGCTATGGGAAAATTGTTTCGTTTTCATTTTTTTTTTTTTTTTTTTTGGTTTGTTCTCCGTTTTCGTTTCGCTTTCCTTCAATCGTTGTATCGAACTCAATCCCTATTTAACGTTTTACCTGTATGAATAAGTAAATAAATGTTGTCTGGAAATTGTTGTATTGGAAAAGGTGATGTGCAAATGTGTTCTTAGCTTAAATTCTTAAGTGAATTCCATGTGTTTTTTTTCCTCGTCGTTGTGTGTACAATTGGTTTTTTTTTCTTCTGCCGTTTCGTTGCTTTCTTTCGGTTTGTATTTTGTTATTTTTTTTCTTTTTCATCTTCTAACGGGACGCTTTTGTATCCATTTGAAACCCTTTTTAACATTTAGCATTTTGTGCGTTACACTTTGTCTAGATATTGAAACCATCTCAGCAACAACAATGCAAATGTGTTTGAAAGCTGTTGTGTTCCTTGATACCCCCCCCCCCCTCAAAAAAATAGCTCTCATGAAATGTTAGTTAACAAAACACTTAAATATGCATGTTACTCTGGTGATAGACATTGAGAGCAGCACTTCAAAACATTTCTATCATTTTCGTATGCTTTTCAATTACACTCGAAAATCCATTCGCCAGCTGTATACGAATTTATCTGTCTCTTTTGCTCGCTCGCTCGCTATCTCTGTGTCTCTGGGTGAGTTTGAGTGTGTGTGTTTGTGTGTGTACGTCTCACAGTTTTGCCTAAGACTCGCTTGGATGAGAATCCAATAGTCAAGTTCCATGGGTTTCGATGACATGAAAAAAGACGAGACAACAGATATCGTCTCACCATTTATAATTACCAACTGTCAAGCACCATTTTACCACTCACTGCGCTCGTCTCTTCACAATCATCAAACAAAAGCAAATGAAAACAATTGTCGAAGTTCAATTTGAAATTTTTAATTAGAAATCTGTTTTCACACGCAATTTTTGTTGTTGTTGTCAAAAGCGATACAAATATTTACATTGTGTGAGTGTGTGTGTTTTTTTTTCTTTTCTCTCACCGTTTCGTTAATTTTCATGTTGTTCATTATTTTTGTATTGTTTTTTTTTTCAAGGTTTAAGTTACAGGTACAGACACTTACATCATTCTATGGTTATGCCAAAATAAAGCGATGCGAACGGAAATAGACAAAGTGGAAATGAAGTGAAGTGAAGAGGAATGTGAAGTGAGGGATGAATAAAATGACATTATATCAAAAGTATATCGCCTGAGATAACATTTCACCTGCACAAAGTATCTTAAAGTATCGTAGGCCTCATTGAACATATCGTAAGGATGAGCGAAGTTTTTTTTTTGGCGTGAAAAACAACGTTATCGTTTGTGCGGCATTTATTTTTAATGGAAAAGCCAATGAAATCCGGCACTTACATAAAATGAGCGATGTGATAAAAACTTTTTTCCCCAAACAAAACACAAAAATACGCACAGCATTTTATCGGTGGGCGAAATGCGGAAAAGCTGCAAATATTTAACATTTAATTCGAAATTATTGACATTCGTTGAAATATTAAATAAATTGTAAATATATGAATACTAACCGAAAATGATAAGTATCAATGGAGATCGCAGCACCAACCAATCCCAAATTGAAATATTCATTCCTTTTAATTTCACAAACACACACACACACACACATTTGCCGAGGCCGCTTGGAATACGGGGTTTTTTGCCGCGTTAGCGCATCAAATGATCATTTGAATTGTATTAACAGCTAAAATGCAAAATACAATGGAATTTATTCAATTTTATTGGTTTTATATGTTTATTTGTTTATAAATTAAACGTAATACTGAATTGCCATTTATCGAATAGCATTTTCAGTGTTCGATTTATGTAGCAAAAAACGAATCACTCACATATCAATACACAAGCACAGCCATCACTTTGCTTATGCCAAAACACTTTCGTTTATAGTCGAATGATTTTCGACTCGGAAACCAAAATGTATTTTATACGATGTGAAGGCATGTCTATTACCGTATTCCACAAATTTGTCGGTCTGGTGTTTTTTGTGTGTGCTTAAATTTTACTTTATTAGCATATTTAAAGCATCGACAGAGGTGAATCACAATGTCGGTGTATCAATTTGATTTGGGATCAAAATGACAATCGGGAAAAAGACAACAGAAATTCAAATAAATAAGAAATAAAACAAAACAAAAAAGCCACATTCGAATTTGCCTGCAGTCAACATCTGAGGAACCCGTATTTTGGCTCTCCTTTGGAACACAACAATTTTGTAATATTTACATAGTAGCTCCAAAATGTAATACAATATCGGGTGTGTGTGTCTTTCTGAGTATTTCAGCCGTTTATATGTTAACAGAAGACTGAATTCGATAGAATGTGTATCGAAACCCATTGAAACTCAAACTGTCCAAAACTGAGAATGTATGGCAATATTCAACACACAAGTTTCGAATATTTATAGAATCAATAGGTTCAATGCTTTGAAGTAATTTCGTTGAATTGCGGTGCATTTGGGTTGCATTTTATTGATTTTGATTTCCATTCTACAATTGATTGAATTGTTGATGTGATGATTCAATGTGATGTGTTGCTTTCGAAATATTTTTCGATTACGTCATTTGTGTCCAATGTCATTTATTCAATTACTGTAATTACAAATGAAATGAAACTGTATATGATTTCAAAGTTTGTTCAGTTTTATAAGTTGACTATTTTGTAAATTAATTCAAAGTTAGAGATGAATTCGAAACGCTTTCGTGTTTTGGAAATGTAATTTAATATAATTGTACACCAAATGTAAACCATAATGAGCTTGTATTCCCATGTGTAACGCTAATCCGTACACAAAATCATGTGAAAAGTTTTTGGTGTGTGTGTGTGTGTGTGTGAGTGCGTGTGCGCGTGCATTTCATTTGTTTCTCATTTCATTTTTGTTTGTGCCATTTTTTGATTCTAACCCGTCAACCTCATGTGTATTATATTTTATTCTTATTGTAAATTCAATTTGAGTTAATACATTAGCTGAATTCAATTGGGCATATGCGGAATGAGCTTGAGAAAATATTAAATACATTTTTAATTTATGCATGAATAGTATTGCGCGCGCGCGCAAAGATATATGCTGCATTTGAAATGATGATAAGAACATATGCGTGTAAAACAATTCGCCCAAATAAATAATGCATGGCCTTTCAGTCGCTGGTGCGAATAAATCATTTGCGTTCGCACTAGTTGTGGCGCGGACAAACGGCTCTAATCGCATATATAATTGAAAGCAGTCATAAAATGTCCTCTGTTTTGCGTGTTACCATTGTTGAGCTACATATGATTCCCAACATAACCCACATCACACATCATACACACACACACACATCCAACACTAGTACTAGGTCGCAAAGCCGATGCCAAAGAAAAATCGGGCTGCCGAAGAGTCAGCGGAGTCGAGTTCAGACCATAACAACAAGTACACAATTAAAAATGTTCCAAAAGCTAACACGACAAGCTTTCGTATGCAAATACCATTGCGCCCACTTAACAATGTTGGCACATCATTTGCAATAATCTGGCACAATGTTACCGAATTTCAACGATTATGATATGAAATGCAAATATGCTCGTGCAAATCGACAGTGTGTGGCATGGGCACAGAAAATGTGTTAGTAAATATATAGAGAACCAGAGTGAGTTCGAGAGCAAAAGACCGTTCGACCGCCAACTGGTTTTTGGTATGTGTGTGTTCAGTGTTCACTGTTTCATGTTCGTTGCCATATTCCTTTTCGTGTTTTCGCACTTCAGGACCGACTCGTTTGTTCGCCCCCTATAATTTGCATCGCTTGAAAATTATACACAATTATTCCATTCGAAATCGTGTGTGCGAAGTTTATTTGTAACGGGAGCCCACCGTAATTAATCAATGACAGTTATCACTATACGGTTTTGTGGATATCCTTTGCTCAACAACGAGCTTTCTAAAATCTAAACAATACATACGTCTCGTACGCTTCATACATCGAACACAAACACGAATGCCAATGCGAATATGAAGGTAATATGTTTGAACGAAAGACGGAATGTGTTTTTGTGCTCATCAAACTACCATGATACAATCAACGTTAGGAAAATTCAACGTTAAAAAACAATTGAAAATCCATGGTTTTTTTTGGGGATGGTTACGGGACCGTCTTTGCGATGAGCTTAGCGAGAGACAAAAACGAGTAAAACTTTCTACTTTAACAAACATGTGCTCATTCAAACTACAGTGCACATGTTTTTGATTTATCGCCTCCAGCCAAAATGCCCTTTTGCGGCCTTCAATTTTATCTTCCCAACAACATTTTTGCGCACCGAATTTGCTTTTGCCATTATAATTTCGGTGGAAATTTTCCCAAGTTGATACGTTCATACATGTTTCACCATATCCATTAAAAAGTTTGGGTATGTATTATTGCCGGCGGAGGAAATCGATTGATATGTATATGTGCGTGTGTGTGTGTGTGCGTCTGCCGTGTGCTGGGTCTGTGCAATACAGATTCGATGTTGTTGTGTTGATTTTTAATTAAATCGCTCTAGAGAAAAATGATTACAATTGAAAACCAACTGTTGGATAAAAATCGTTACGAAAAGTGGTTTGCATAATCAAAAGCGAGCATTATTAATCCCACCGAAAAAACACAAAAAAAAAACAAAACAATTACAATATTGTCGAAAATATTCCGCTGTTAATGAAACTTACAAAAAGCGTTGAAAATGTGAATCTCTAGTTTAAGTGTTTTTGTGTGTGTGTGTGTGTCACAAGCGGATTACAAGTAAACAATCCAATAAAAGTTTGCACCATTCCGGAAAATCTCGGCGCACCAGCGCGATTGAGTATATATACTACACGAGTATGATGAACACGAGCTTATGCAAATGTTGCGAAGCATCAAAAACGATACAAATAAATGGAGTAGCATTTAAATATGAAAACCATAGCCTATGGTTATGGTTATGGTTATGTGTGTGTGTGTGTGTGTGTGTGTGTGTGTGCTAGTGAATCAGTGCTTTTATTGCAACAACTTGTGCACATTGGCGCTGACTATTCGAAAATATATGAGGAATTTGGCTTCTTTCTTCGGTAGACTATCATCTTGTCCACACAATTTTCCCCCAAAAACTAGTGGTTTTCAGAAGTTTATATTTAATGCACGGCAATTTTCGGTTCAGTTATTATTATCTTCTGTACGAATCAAAAGTGTAAATAGGATTCGAAAGGAATTCGGGGTGCACAACGTCAGCTGGCCACGACTCATAGTTTTGCTTCAATTGCAGTCAAATTATTTGTATAAAACAGTGGTTTCAATCTACAGAGCAATTTGTTGCGAAAAGTATGTGTGTGTGTGCTGATTTAGCTTGGAGCTCGACTGAACTGCAATGAACAAGGATTCGGCTCAATATTTTAAAGTTAGCGAAGTGAAAAGTGGCCCGGACGTTCGGCAGAAATCTTTTTCGAATGAGGTTCGTTAAGTTTCATTATCGATGAAGCAGAAAATCCAAATAGTGGAAAGCGTTATAACGACTGACGCTGAATGAAATATATATTTGGTGCTCACGCAAATACACTTCCTTCGGATAAATCATGAACTGAGAGATGGAGGGGGTAGGGATGGGGGGATAGTTTGATGGAGGGATGGGGGGGGGGTGATGGAGGATGCTGCAGATCAGGGCAAGAAATAGAAAGAGAATCAGAGGATTTTATTCAGGTTGCAGTTACATGAACAATAGCTTTCGCTAATACCTCTTTCGTCTTAATCTTTTGACATAGATTCTGAAGCACCTCGGCAAGTGGTTACGCGTGCAAAACTCCGTTAAATGCTCTAAACCGGCTGCTCAATGTTGTTCAACGTTGTATTTTTTTTTCACTTATTCTCGAATTCTACTTCTTCTACCGTGATTCCCCTCGGGCATAACTTAATTTATCATCATCATAAATATCGGCTCACACAAACTGCTAATTTAGGGTGAAGGAAATGATGCTGATATTAAAATGGTACTCTGGCTTTGATATTCGCCGGCCATACTAGTCCAGCCCTTACAAAACATTTTCCAACCATCCACTTTTCTCTCTCTCGGTGTGTGTGTGTGTGTGTGTGTGTGTGTGGCCTCTTATTTTACCATCATTCACTCACTCTCATCCGACTTTACGGTGGGTTGCATTTTCCTTTTTATTTTTACTCTGCTATCGTTTCTGCGTCATGTTAGTAAGTCTATTTGCCAACATGAGTGATGAATTATCGTGAAGCTTTTAAAATTTGAAAATTAGTGCTGCATACGCAAAACTCATTCCATTCAAAATAATCACTAAAAGAGATTTGTGCACAGTTGAAAAAAAAATACCATGGCTCAAAATGGAAGAGCCTTTGGAAGCTCTTGTGACAAGACAAATGCATCCTCTGCATTTTTCAGGCAATGTCCCGTTTTTTTTTAGTCACAAACGAAAGTTGAACGGTTCAGTTAAATGGACATACGTTTTGTACACTTTTATTAATCACAATTTGTGCGAACACGATAAAAAAAGAAGCAACACCACCACCTAGATCTGACATACACTAATTTTCTCTTGATGTGAAAATATGAAGACTTTTTCGAAAGTTTGCATTGTAAGCTATAGATTCGTGCCATTTTTTCAATTTGAATATGTAACAGCAACACTGGGTATCTCGTACTATGCAGACAATGTACACATAAACGGTTTTATTCGCTTTTTATACGACATCGGCTGCTAAGCACGTCATCATGGTTTCGAGCGCTTGCATGTTGAAAGAAAACGGTTCGAATTCAGGAGTTGAAAAGCGCAGAGCACAGCCGAAAAATGAGAAGCATGATAAACTATTTACCATTCCTTGAGATTGTTATATATCTTTAGGATTGAAGAATGTGAAGAAAGAAAAAAAAACAACGTAAAACCACTTCTAGCCTTCTCTTTTACTCTTGCTCTCTTTTGACTGTGTCAGTGAAGAAGCCTCTAGATTGATTCATTTTGTCAAATTAGTTCCGGTTTTTTTCTTTGCTTCTCTTCTGGTGCACCCTCAAAGTTTTCATAGTTTGCAGCAAGCATAAGCTTAATCTTGACAATTCAGTGGAAAATTAAATACTTTGGGAATAGTGCGCTCACATTCTCAACGAGAGTCGCTTTGAATAAATGTCTGTAGTTGTTATACAGCTAAATCAAATTAAAATGAATTGAAATGCATAACTTCTGGGCGCTGCTTTTTTTTCTTTTTCATTTTCGTTTTCTATCTCTCAAGCACTTCGTTGCCAATTTCATTCTACTTCGATGCCTTAATGTCTTGGTGCTTCGGTTGTTATCTTTCCATTTTTTTCGTCATAAAACTAACAAAGTTTCGATTCGAACACTGTGTACTGTATCGTGAGAGTGAATGTTTGCGAGATTGTTATTATTACAGACGAAGATTCAGGGCTTACAAATCCAATAAATTTATTTGCTTGAATATTTTGTATGCGATAAAAATATCTGATAAATCCAAGGAACAGCAATGAATCCCATTGAAAGATCACGTTGTGTTGTGCACAAATTGAAAGCTCACACTGACATGTGTGGGCGACATTTGGGCGAAAACCTAGACCGGAATTCATTTTTTCTATTTCAAGTTATGCGATACATTTATCGCATAAAAATATTTAAGCTATAGCTTATTCACTAAAAATATTCACTATAGTGAATGTATCGGATCAGCCCTTTTCTATGCCCTGCAGAGATTATAAATTTCTCTTTTCTCACTCTCCACCGCTCTGCTCTCTCTCTCCCTTCCTCGTTCTCTTACTATTTCACGGCCGCTCTCATTTGTTTGTGTGTGTGTGTAAAGTAAATATTTGCATTGTCCAAAAAGCGTCGTTATCATCCTAATTGCCTTAAAATGCCCCCTTATAATGGATACTATTTTATTACTTCTCATACTCATATCATATCAAAATCGAAAAGAAGTTATAGAATGATGTCAGTTTAGCCAATTGAAGTGTTTGCCTTATTAGAAAGTGTTTCGCACAGAAACTCAACATAAGCCAAGTGTTCTTTTTACACAAATAAATTCGTGTGGACATGATTTCCACACGATTATTCGCACAGCCTTGTACGGTCGCTGACAATAATATCTTTCTGTCTTTATTTCACTCAAATTTGCATTAGATCCAATGTTTGTGTCTCGCTTATACGTTCAGTATTGAGAAAATTGCTCGCTTGCAGCGACAGACATTGGACAGCGTGCGATTGTGTGGTGGCCGAAAAAGAATACACAATCAAATGTTATATTCTCTTACTCATTGAACTGTGTTTGATGCGGTTTTCTTAATTTAGAACGTATAAGCGAGACATAAACATTTAATTTAATATAAATTAGAGTGAAATAAAGACAGAAAGCAATTTTTAACAGGGATAATACATGCATATATTTCAATCGTATGTCTGTGTTTGCGATCTCTCTTCCACTTCTTTCGTCAACTGAACGTGAGCGAATGAAGCGAAGAGAAATCGCAAACACAGTCACACACTTTTAGTACGTGAATGCTGCTTTGCAACAAATGTGTACACATCATTTCCACACGATACGTTTTCTATTTTGAATAATCGTTGGGAAATCTTTGATCAATTTTGTCAAACTAAGATAAAGCAACTGGGTGGGCAAAAACACATCACATCTTGCTTTCGCGAAATCACTAATTGATGTATTTCACTCATGATTCATTAAAGTCATATACAATGCCCAAGCCTAAAAATGTTGTGTTCAGTACATAAGTTCGTTTTTGAGTCTAAAGTCAACCGGTAAATTTTTTTATCCACTGAATTGGAAATTTTAGAAATTGTTCAATACAAAAATAAGCCTCTTTAAGGCCACATTATCGCATAAAGGTGCGATGACGAGAACTAAAGTGATGGATAAGTGTATTCCTCATGTAAACCGTGTTGTCCCCGTACTATGCCATGCTTTTTCTATGCACACAGCACACATTTCATTCTGCCTGTCTCACTGCGCGTATGCGCGTGTGTGTTTGTGTGTACCATGAAGTCAATTCATTGGAATAGCATAAGTGCACTTTGCTCCGTAAAAATATAAACATATTGTTTACGCTCTTTACCGAAATGCAAAGAATGGGCAATGTGTTCTATGCAAGGGGCAGATCCTAGGGCAGATCACTTAAAATTAATTCATTGTTGGTCGGTAATTCCCAGAAAACAGAAGTAATTCCAGTAATTCTAATAATTCAAATAATTCTCTCATAATTCAAAGTAATTCCTATAAACTGAAGTAATGCCATATCCAAAACTGATGAAAAAGTCAAAATTTGGCGAGTCAGTGCTTGACATTTGTCTCAGTTTTGGATATGGAATTACTTCAGATTTTAGGAATTACTTTGAATTATGAGAGAATTACTTGAATTACTAAAATTATTGGAATTACTTATGTTTTCTGGGGAATTACCGACAAAAATGAATAACTTTCAGTTAACTAAAAGAGTTATTTTACAATGCGATGACATCATAATTCCTCAAAATGTAATTCATACAAATAGTGTAATTCCGAGTAATTCCGTGGAATTCAATATAATTCCTATGCCCGTAAAAATAATTCCTTGAGTTATTTACCCCTTGGTTCTATGTGACATGTTAAGCATGTGGCCGGTACAGTGCACTCTATTCACCATTCACTGTTCATTTTATGGTTCATTGTATGTGTGTATGTGTGTGATTTTTTCGCTGCATTCACACAGTTTACAGTTGTGTGTTCTTTGAGCGTTGTGCAAACGCAACGTATACAATGTATCATGAATGGAAGCACCACTTGAGCAAACTGTGTTAATCCAATATGCAAATCGATAGTAAATAAAATTGTTGTGTTTGTTTTTTCTCCTCTTGAACATTTTTTTTTCTCTTTCTTGATGATTTGATGACATGATTTCTTTGAAGTAAAGACAGCACAATGTACGTAAAAGAAATTATGTATGACGATGTAAAAGAAAAGAAAAATATAAACAAAGCGAAAGAAGAAAAAAGAAACGGCTACACAAGCTCTCCTTAAATGAATACCAGAGTAACATGTAGAATGTATTTGACCTATAGGACAACAAGATTGTTCATTGCTTAAGCGCCACCACGAACTTTATGTTGAATTCAGTGAACCACCAGAATATAGCGTAGCTGGGTAGTTTAGCTAAAGACTGTATCAACTACAGACTCAAATGATTGTTATGGAGTAGATGGCGCTATAGGTCGTTCCGAACCCATTGTTATTCCGCGAATAGTATTCACTGAATACATAAGCAGGTGCAGCCGAGTGAATCGAATTTTTTCTCTTTTTTTACACACACACACACACACACATATACGAGCGTATATTGATTTTTTTTTCTCCTCATCAAAAGATGCCCGAATTGAAAAAGCGGAAAATGATTGGATTGCTCCATATAAACTGTGAAATCATGTACCAAACGAAGTGGTTTTTGTCAGTGAACTTGAAACACGGTATTTACATTAAACATTTATAAAGATAATTTCCCACTCGAGAATACAGTTGGTCTGGTTGGGCCAAAGTTCAATTATTAATTTTTAGTTATTAAAAATTCAACAAACACAACTTTCAGCTTATTATCGATTTGTATTCATAGATTAAAGGCCGGGTAATCAATATAATGTGTCAATGTTTGCCCGAGAATAAAAAAAAAAGAAAGTTCCGAGTTAGTAATAATTCAGAAGCTCAAAAGATCTTCTAATATATCAAACATAGAACATACATCGACTGTTATAGCCGTCACCATAATTATAAGGTTATTTCCACTCTGTTCGATTTCGACAGAGAGTTTTACTATTACATGTTCGATTTCTTTCAACCCTCCTTGCCGAAATGGACTTTTCGATTCTGGTTTTATTGCACGAGTGAGAATGATTCAACGTATGCATAACATTCCGCCCATTAGCCCAATTTATTTGATATCAACTGTGGTTTCCATAATCCTCATTCAAACACATAGCTTACATGCGATGTGAATACAGCAATTTCCTGTTTTAATGGATTTAAGAATCGCCCATATAATAAATCATATGAAAAGCATATATATGCCGCCGCCATTGAAATGTGTAGAACGAATCGCGCGCGATTGATTTATGGCATACATACTTCAATTTAAACTAATTTTCAGTTCGGTGACAATTTTTTTTCTTCTTTTCATCGAATACAATAGATTTAAGAAGGGATTCAATGAGACATTGAATATATAACAACAACCAAAGAGAAAAAAAATGCCTTGCTGATAAACTGATTATACAATTCGGCGACAGCGCAGGTTCTTTTTTTTTCTTCTTGTTATTGCTCTTTTTCTCTCCATCTTTTTCGTTCACTTCACGGTTGATTCACATCTTGAAATGGTTTTTTGTGCCGAACAAAATCGTAACGGTGCATGAATTTGAAGACATAATACATCCTCCAGCAAACCAACTTACGCATACGAGCATACTTTCGTGTGTAATTTTTTCAACCAATCAAGCGTTATAATTGACAAAAACAAGCAACAACAGCACACAAACAATTTACATACACATACACGTTTACGTTCACAATAGCTTGTTTATACAATGAATCAAAATCATAACCGATATTTTTTTGTTATTACAATGATTCGGCTTGTTTTCATGTAATCAAACTGCACATCAACACGATTCATCTTTTATTAACAACAACAACAACCAAAAGGGAATTCAACTCAAACGTTCATTTCAATTGAAGCTTATGTTCACATATTATCTATTTTCATTTAGTCTTCTCTTTCTTTGATAAGGATCTTTTTGATGACACGAAAAACGAAAACGTCACTTTCAATTCAATAGAAAAGCGCCTCGTAAAACTAGCGTATGTTGAATAGAGAAGAAGAAGAAAAAAAAACCATGTGAAATATGAGCAGGTTTGAACTACTTCAGCCTTATTTCGAACAGAATTTGCGCTCAAAGGAGCGGAGGAAAAAAAAGTGCTATATGAAAATTTTCCTGAAGTTTCGAATGACGAAAACAAAAAGTAAGGCATTGACGAATGCTTTGTGAATTTGTTCGTTTTGGGCGTAAAATTTCAACATGAAGTTTCTTACGACAAAGTACTCCATTCGAATTCGGTTCGCTTGATCTACAACAAGTCATTTCATTTGCAATCCATGCAATCGTTCGTTTGATGTACAGGCAAAACCAAAACATATATACAAACACATTGAACTAGCACACCCAAAAAAAAAACGCTTGCAAATAGCTTAAGCAAAGAATTCGCGCGCGCAAACGGCTGCCACAACTGCAATAACAGCAGCAGCAGCAACAACAACAACAACTAAACAGCAATGAAAAAGGGTGAGATGAAAGAGAGGGAGAAAGGGAGGAAGAGTGAGGGAGAGAGAATGAGCGGCTAAGATATATGATGCTCTTCTTCATTTCATGCGAGAAGAAATGAGGGAAAACGACGAAAAAGACGAAAAATAATCGAACGAGAGATACATAAAGGAATTTCCATCTTTGTTTGCGATTTATCCTCTATATCAGTGAACATGGAAAAAGAACTACTGTTCACTGGAATGCGTATAAGAAAGTCGTGGGGAATTTCAATAATAGAATTCCTCACACACACACACACAAAAAAGGACGACGAAAAATACATTATTCGCTTACATATTCGCATGATATACTTATACATTGGATATGGCGACGCGACAGTTCTGATATACACAACCGAAAACAAATCATGCCATACCATGCCATAGTATGGCATGCGATGCCAAAGCAAGACAGCGAAAGACCAGGCAAGACAGAAAGCAAAGTAAACCTACTGCATTAAACACTACGCGTAAGATGTGTACCGATGTTGATGCTGCTTTTGCTGGATCCAATATTCTACCGAGCTTTTTCGACATCTCTTTCGCCTGCCATTTACAATGTTGGGCAACTCAAAATGTTTGGTTCCAACAAAAATAAAGGAAAGAAAGAAAGAAAGACGGTGAAATGTGTTGGAATATTTTTGTAATACACGCACTCACCGGCCACTTGATATACATTCACCTGATCGGAAATCGCATTTCATTGAATATAGTTTGGCATTTTTTTTTTCGTTTTCTCATTCTGTTTGTCTGACCATAATTTGAAACACAGTCCGGATTTCAAATGTCTCGAAAACAACACACATACAACGAACAACAGAATGAAAAAGGCGCACATTCCTTGACGTATTCAAACTCTACCACGATGTATTGGTTCTCGTTCCATTGTGTGAATACAAAAAAAAAAAATGATTGGTGGATGAATTGGATGTGTTGGTGTTCCTTTTTTATTTATCATCTTCTTATATTTTTTTTTACTGTTCGATATGTGTGTATGATAAAAATATAATATTTTTGCTTCAAGCAACTGGGCTATGGTGGTAGTAAAAATTGTAAATGCTGTTGCAGAGCATTGTCTTATTTTTCTTCGTTCGCATCATGTATACATGTACATTTTCACTCGATTTTCATTTTCACATGTGTATTATTATATAATTCGCGCTACTTTACGCTGGAATTTTCTCTTTTTTTTGTTTCCTCCATCTTTTGTTGCTTTTTCTCCAGTTACTCTGCTCTGTCGCTATCAATTTCATTCACGCTCGCAAGTTTACTCCTTCGAGGGTGAATACGTTGTCAATAACCAAGGTGCTACTTTTTTTTCACCCGCCGTTTTTTATGCTTACTTTAAACACGAGCAGCCGTTTTTTTTCGTTTCATTTCGTAGTAAATGTGGAGATTGAAATTGAACTAGTTTGGTGAATTATGTTTGAGAAATACAAAAAGTCGGAAAACTCCGCAGTCTAACAACCAGAGGGAAAAGAAACCAGCAATTCCGTATACCAGAAATGTAAACAAAAATATGCTTACGATACAAGTAATTGCATGCGAGCGAAACAAAACAAAACAACAACAAAAAAAAGATTGTATAAGAGATAAATTGGAGAAAAAAAGAAACTTGGCACATTGTTGGTTATTTTTATACGCAGCATTTTATTGCTTCGGCTTGAACTTTTACGCATTGCGAGCGCTTCGATGTGAACCATTGATATCGTACAATAAAAGCTTATAAACTTAAATTTGTAATTAATTTATATGCTATTGTTCCGTCATAAGATGTTAACGATGCATTGCAATTTCATAAAAATAGCCGCAAATATTGCTGTGTGATGCGGTCAAAACTATTTCGGTTCAGCAACAAGAGTTAAAACCTGAATTACGTCAAGTGCCTTCACAAATCTTATTTGGTTGGAAGCCACAAACACCGAATGCCAAATAGCTTTATTGTGGATTTGTGACAGAGAGACAGAAGGAAAGAAAAAAAGTGTTGCCATGAAGCTGACGTCGTTCCATTGCGCACGGTCTTTACATCAAAATTGATGTGTTTTTTTTTTTTGTTCATATGTTTACTTGTAGTTGAGTTGAAACGACAGATCCTGCATCGTTATGATATGAATGATAAATTCGCTCTTCGATTCGAATTATGAGAATGAAAAGTAAAATTGATATGCTATATGTGTGGTGGGATGAGAGCAAAAGAGGATGCCAGCATGCATGTGAGCGAATGAACCAAGGGGCAATTCATTACATACAAAAAATCCCATTCTGAATGTGAACTTGGTTATTGAATGTGAATTTAATATTCAATGTAATGGATGAGCCCCTTACAAAGCACACTTTCCAACAACACATGTGATGGCTATGAGCTTACACACTGCATAACTGCTTCTGCCCATCAATTCCATTGAATTTGCCAGCGACGTGCAAAACAAACGATTCCAAAAACTCCACCAAAAACATTGCGTAAGTTCTCTACCAACGAGCAAAACATCACTTTTATCGCCCGGTATTTGGCCAAATCTAATCGATTAGCAACAGGGAGCCTTTTCTGTCAGTCACTTTCACTTGCTCGCTATGTTCGAAACTAGCTCAATTCGGGTTGTGCTTTGGTTGTGCTTTTGTTTTTTTTTTTTGGAAACGAGCCTTTGTTTCGTCCCTTTTGAGCTCATTTGGTCTTTTGTGTCAAACTTCGATTTCATTTGACGTGGCCACTTTTCGGCTTGTCTTTTTCAGACAGTCAGATACTTTGAAAAACTTCCATCAATGACGATAAACACATTTATTGGCGTGAAACCGTCGCCATGTGATTGAGCTCACATTGACTGGCCATATTAATTCGTAGTCGAATGGAACTTGTGCATCAGCACAAGAACAAAAGTACAACTCAATAAGCGCACAATCGTAAGCACAAGCGAGCATGTGCTCTACATGGGCTACATAGGCGATAGCATGAAGACGATGGCATCAACAAACAGTCACAACATCCAAGGCTATCAGATCAAAGAACATTGTTTGTATCGTTTTGACTCCAAATTACTAGAATTCCCTCAATTTTATATATGGCTAAACGCACCGCCTTTTATAGCATCTGTGGAACATCGCATCGCTATTGCGGCAAAAGTGTGTCAACATTGTGCGGAAGTGTTTGAACGAAATGGAAAGAAAGAACAACAACAACAACAACAACAAAAGTCCATATGATGTTTGGCGTATTTCCGTTTTCACACTGATTAATCTCGAATTTATTTTGGCCATTCGTTCGGCCAACAGCCACATCAACACACTTACACACTGGGTACAACGAACATAATCACATTGATCAATACACGCGTGTGTTTTTTTTTATCACATCCACAAGTCGTTATCTATACTTTATGCCGTGAGCTATTAACTGAATGACCGACAGTACAAGTTGAAAGCATTTTGCTTTTTCTTCTTCATCTTCATCACCATTTTCATCGAATAAAAGACAACAAAAAAATATGTACGCAACATGAATTAGTTTTAATATCTTGACCATTTAATCTTGTTCCCAAGCACCAAGTTCATCAAATCTATGATTAGTTTTATTTGATGCTAAAAATAATTTCTTGAATACTTTTACCAATTAGATAATGTTAACTGCGTCGTTTGCGTACGACTCGGTTAACATGTAAATTCAATGAAATTATTGTGCTGCATAAAAACACGCTACGTATTCGCGTTAGCTTTAGCTATTTAAACGTTAGCATTAAAGCAGCAAGACATCGGTATTGCTCATGGTGTGCTCATATGTCACACCAAATACGAGCCATTCATTCTCTTTTTTAAATAACAACTACTTCATTAGTTTTGAGTTAAATGAGAGGCCTTTTTCGCCTTTGATATACATTATAATCGAAACTCAAGTAGCGTCCATAAAGCACAAAGTTAAAAAAAAAAACAGGTATAAAATGTGCATGAGTGAAAGATAGAAGAAGGTGAAAAGTAAAATGAATGAGCATCATGGCTCCATTTTCCTGAAAAATACGCAGACACCGCTTCAAATGTAATTAAAACGGTGCGGTTTTTTGCGCTTTATTGTGACTAAAGGGACGTCCTGCGAGTAGCAAGGCATCCAAAATGCCTCCGTTCAACAACGGTTAAGCTTCCAAGAAAATCTATACACACACACACACATACACACCGTGCACACCGTGTACCCTGTAGTATAGCATCTGGGGGGAAAAAAATTAAAATTGATAATACAGCATGAGCGAAAGGTAATTTATTATGTTTCATCTAATGTAATTGACTTAATTTTCTGGCATTAGTCCCTCGTTCAGGCAAACAGAAAACGATACCGAACGATACAGAAATCCATTTTATGTATCGAATGTTCAACATAAACATGACACTAGATGCCATGGACTTGTACCTTTGACGTGTGTTTTGCATTGTCTCTGGTGTATGTGAACAGAAATTCACATTCCACATCGGCACATAGTGAATGGTTCCAAGCGATTATTTTGTCCTATCCCAAATGGACAACAGTGTATAGTGGATGCGGATGCGGATGCGTATACGTCTATAATAGGCTGAACGAACTTAATATCTGGATGGGTATAAACGACGGTATCAATATCAACATTGGCATTGAATGATAATATGAAATGAATGGAAATCAAAATACATATTTAATTTGAGGTTATGCTCAATTTATTTGAATCATTTGCTGCGTGTGTACGGTGTACTGTACACACACACACAGCCACACAACAACAAAAACAACAACACATAAATACATATACAGAACACACATTAGAAATGGGACGCTTGGGATAGTCCAACCAAATGTCATTCCATTTAAATTTGACAGTATTTCCGTTTTCACCGTTTGTTCTCTCTATCTAACTGTGTCCGCTACCGCACACATTCACAAACAAACAGAGAGAGGGAGAGAGAGAGAAAGAGAGAGAGAGAGAGAGAGAGAGAGAGAGCGAGAGAGATACACTCCAATACACGGGGCCAGAAAGAGTGAGAGGAGACAAACAGACCATCGTGGAGAGATAAAAAACTACCTGTTTCATGAATATATATACAAACAGAGGCGTGCAAAGCAAACATTGTAATCGTAAACCATTTTGATGCATATCCATTCTGCTCAGTTCCAGGACATACAAATGTGGCGAACGCAATGTTGTCGTAATGAAATAAACCTTTCTGGGTTGTCATTTTGACTTTGTCTTGTTTCCGTACATCGTTTTTTTCATTCTCTTCTCGCTCACTCACACACTCTCGCTCTCTCTCTCTTTCCATTTTTTCCGTCTTTTATTGTGTTGTTGTTATTTTTTTTTGCTGTCTCTGTCGCTTTGTCGCCGTTTGTCACGCTCACTTTTTGGTGCCTCTTTCAAGTAATAAATTGGTCGTAGTAAATACGTCACACCACTACAACTGTGAATAAACATTTGCAAAGGTTATTACGGTAAGAGGTCATCAATTTAATCTTTATGAGCGATCTCCTCGATTTATCTAAAACATCGCACACAATCTCGAGATTTTTTACTGTACACTTTTTTCTTCTTTTTTTTTGTGGTGGCTTTCGCTGTGTGCATTATACGATTTATTTTGGCTGTGATTTCATTTTCATTTTAACCGGCCCATAATCCAATACAGGGCCCAAATAAGTATCCGTTTGTATCCAAAAAATGGTAAATGGTTCATAAAGTCACAGAAAAAGAATCGAAAATTATGCGCGAGATAATCATTTTCCAGTGTTTGAAGTCTACGCATCATTTTTTGTCATGTCTTTATGTTGCGGTCTGTGCTGTGTGTTTGGCACACTGTGTGTTCTGTCGATGTAGTGGTTGTTGTCGTTTCGAATTGCCTGCGAAATGGTCGTCTATAATAGCAAACAGCATTTCTTTTTTTGGTATCCCTTTGAGCGAACAGTTCCGTTTCGAACAGTTCCTTCTCCCCCCCTTCATACAAATTAACATAAATCGATCAATCAAAAATAAATGTACACTTTTTTTTTCTTCTTCTTCTCGATTTGACCGTTCTCAATTATCAACCCCCTTTCTGTATCTATCCTTCTCAATTCTCTGCTCTCTGGAGCTTTCATGCCCCAAAAGATGGCTCAAATTTCGTATGTGTGTTTATGTATGTGAGAGTGTTCTTATTTTTTTTGTTTGCTCGGTCTTTTCATCAATCACAAAATGTAAAATGAAAAGGGACGCAAATCACAGCCTTTGCAAGCAATTAGAGCAATCAAATGAAAATCAATAAAATACGACGTTTTGTTGATGTTGTTCTCTTTCTGTTTGGCGATGGTTTATTTTTCTTTTTTTCAACAGAAAGCAGTTGCGGGAAAAATGTATGCCCAACAACAAATTACATACACCACACACAACTTGCTAGAATAATTTAATTCACAAACAAGGGTTTTCAGCGGCCTTAATCTTATGGGGCATCGATTGAATTCAATTTCAAATGTTTTTCATAATCGAACAAACTGAACTAATTTCAATCGAAAATGTTGGAAAATCCATCGCATAAAATCGGGCATAGTCTAATTGCCTTTATAGATCCAATCTCCGCATTCGATGGATGGATTTAGTGTTGCCATTTAATGGATTTTAACATATTTTTCGCATCAAAATACGGCAAAAAGTAGCAATGCTTTTCTAAATGACGTTATTTATGCATGATAATGCGAATATGTTATGAATGTGTATGTCACAAATCGTTGCCGAGATACACCAACAATATCCATTTCAATTCAGCACTATATTACTATAAGCGCCCCATGCTCATGCAACAAAACATTATCGCTGGGCGACGGTGTACGCAGCTCACTTCATTAAGTATTTAAATAATATTAATATATTTGAATTGTAGTGATCGAAAACAGTAGTTCAGATGCACGTACACATTGATATGTGTGTGTGTGTTTGTGCGGCGGTTGGCATTAATGTTTTCCACTTTGTTACCAAATCTGCCACAGTCGAAAGCTTTTCAAAATTCATTAAGCTCTAATTTCATAATACTAACATAAATGACGGTGTATCTCTAATTTAAAACCAGAAAACCTGAATCAAACAATGATCAGGCATTACGGAGAAAATGAATGAGCCTACGTCGTCTGTCATGTGTGTGTGTGTGTTTTTTTCACAGCCAGATAACACAAATTGATTTTTTGGGGGGGTTGGTATTCAAACAAATTTGGCGCTAGAGAATGAGCAATTCGACCATTCGTTGGGCCGTGTCTGTGCCGTTTTCAAGCCCAACATTTACTAACAAGATCAGTGGGCTGAATAAATAAAAGCGTCTTAGTGATTTTAACTGACTCAAGTTGGAAGCTGGGGGTCAGCACAAAAAAAAATAACTCAAGATCAATGGTGCTTAACATTCCTATCTCGGTAATGTAAACGATGTGGTAGTCTCGCAAGACCACGCCATCTCGTTTTGCCATGATCAAATTAAACATCAATGTTTGTATTTTTGCATATTATCTCTACACAGTTCGCCACTAGGGTGGACGCAATAGCTAAGTCGAATGCTCTCTTACACAAGTAAATAACATAACAATATAGATGAATATAGATGGCGTGAATTCTATTTTCAACTAATTCATTCGAACCGTTAGGCACCATTGCTCAAGATAGATAATCTCAAGCATGCTGATTACCTTTTAATTTTTTTTTTGCTGTCGCTCTGTCTCTCTTTCTCTTGTGTCGTTACCAGACACGTTTCATTTCGTCTCGAATTTGGGCCACCAATTGTTTGGTGGTCTGTTTTTCCAATGAGTAAATCATACGATTTAGTATATTTTCGGTATCTTTGTGTGTTTTTCTTTTGCTTCGTGTTCCAATTTTTTTTTCTGTCTCTCTACACGAATCACAGCATTCGGCACCTTTACCACTGTGTTTATGACTTTGTCGAAAATCTGATTGTAGACACACACAAAAAAAAACCCGAGCTGTGAGACGCGATAAATTTCCAAAAGACACACATTCGTATCGCATCGCAATGTTGGCATATTCATTCAAGTTCATGGTTGCGCGTTGTGTGCTTGCGTGTGTGTGTGTGTGTGTGAACTGCTGCGGTTGTCGAAAATTGCAATTTTATACTGCTGTACCATGTAGCCTCAAACCATGGAAGTGAAAATTTACCGAATAGCCTTAAGCCAAAACACATTTCATCATACCACAATAATACATCTGCTTCCCCCCATCACCGTTTCTTACACCTATTTCATTTTATTCGAATTCGTATGCAGGCAGAACATCAGCCTACTGCTCTGCTCACATCGCTCTTTTTTTTGCACATCGTATTTTGTGTTTGCGTTTCTTTTTCTCAGCCGTAAAATACGAAACGTCTTAAAATATATGTGACGGAATTGACGGCAAAAATACAAAATACGTACATACAAGACAAGGGAACCGAGAGCGGCCAAGTATACGGTTCGACAGCACAAGGAAGAAAATAACTCAAAAACAAAATTGCTGTACATTGAGTTAAAGGGATGTATCTGAGCCGCAAATAATTCCCATCCAATGAATAGAAAGAGACGCAGTGAATGGCGCACGACAGCAAAAAAAGGGGCAACAAGAAAAAAAAACAATGGGAAAAAAGTAAATTCTATTTCACAGAAACTGTGAATTAAATCGACTCTATCTCGATTTACTGAATATCCGCCGGAAATGCTAAAACCGACAAATTAATTTGATAAATTGTTGTAATAAAAAAAATCGCCCCAGCAATAAGTCAAAAAATATATAGTATATATGTATACGCACATGGACCGAGCATACCATTCCATCTCTTGTGACATTGACTCTTATTCTCCCATTTTGGGCGATATTGTGTTCTCAATGGCATTTCTTTTGAAAAGTGTGATTTTTCTTGGAAGCTCACTCTCGCTCACTTACATTCACTTAGGCATCATCGGATTCAATGCAGAGTTGTTTGAAAACGTTGATGGGCGTTGCATGCGTATCCCCGTGCCATGGTCCATCTATTGTATTCGTATTTTGACCGTACAAAAGAGCCAACATGCCAACAAGATTAAATGCTTTTTTATGGAGTCGAACTGAATGCTTATTTGAACGTTGTAAGACTTATTTTGAATAAGTTTGATTTGGATTCTGTTGAATGCATTGCAGGAGAGATTGAAAAAAAAACAGCAAACAAACAAACCAACAAACATACGCAAAATCGTTTTGATGTTCAATCTGTTTTCTTGTTATTGTTGCTATTCACGTTCAATTGACGCGCATGGGGTGTCTCATGTGTCTACTGTGCATTCACCGTCAAATGCTATAGAACTTAAATCGATTTCTGAGGCACAGATTTTTTTGACGTTGAACAATACGTACTTAATATGCGCATTTTTTCATTTTTTTCATTCTTGTTTTCGTATAGATCGAAGTGAATGCGACATACCATTCGGCCATTGCGAACGTTAGTGAAAATCACAATACTAAAATTGACCGCAATAAACAAAACTAACTTTCTACCACACAGACACACATTTATGTGACAAGCCAAAATGTAAAAGTATATGATAAAAGTCGACAGAATTATTTGTCGTTTTTTGTTGTTGTTGCTCTGTTCCTTTTGTTTGTGGTCTAAGTGTGCGAGAAACTATTGAAAGCACACCAGCGCAAAAACTGTTAAGTGAAAATTCTTTGGAGAAGAGAAATGATTTGGATCTGTTGTTTGTGTGGTTCACATACTTGTTTCATGTTGCGAAAGAAATGTGTACCGCTTTTGTGGCATAAAAACAACAACAATGAGAGAGAGAGAGAGAGCAGAAAAGACAGACAGTGAACGAAGAAAAGAAAAATACATGTAGATTGTGTTGCTGCCGGCAATCAAATGTTTGCAGTAGCCGAAATTGTGAATAGCACCAAGAATATTGCATATGCTGGGTGAAATAGGTGAAACAAAAACACAAACAACAACAAAAGAAATTATAGTTTTCGTATGGGCAACGCGAAAATCCGAAATGACAAACACATAACTTTTGTGTGTTGCAGCAACACAGTCGACCAATTCCAGAATCAAAGTTTTTAATTTATAATTCAATTTGCAATTGTTGTTTTTCTGTCTCTGTTTTCTCTTTCTCTCTCCCTCTCTCTCTCTCTCTCTTCCTCTCTTTTGGCTAAAGAAATTGAATCAGTTGGCGGAAAAATGGTTTTAAATGCTACTATTGTTCTTACTATCATCATCAAGCGCAAAATAAATGGCGATGCTTAATTTCATCGTTTGGCTTCCAAATGAATTTTTAAAACGAACGTTCAAATAACTCATGTTGTTTCATATTTTAGTGGATAAGAGCATATAAACCGGAAATGGTTTGAGGTTGAAACGAAGACTCATCTATGGCCTGGTTTCTTTGTGCGCCATTTGCGGAATACAATTTGTGCTTACAACTTTTTAATTTACCTCCCCAAATAGAGAAAAAAAAAAATTAACAAACAAAACACAAGCGAAGCAGAATTTAAACTTGAATGTATTGAAAAATAGAAAGGCTCTTTGTGGTGGCTATTATCGTTTATTGTACAAATTCGAACACTCTTTCATCTCTATTGTTTATAAGCGAAAAAATAGTCCATTCACTTAATGTTTTTAAGAAGAATGAACAACAACAACAACAACAACAACAACAACAACAACAACAACAACAACAAATTGAAATAAAGTGAACTGCCCCATTTAGATTAACCGAATACTTTTTACAACCTTAATCAGCTACACGAGATGGGTTTCAATGATTCAATTGGGAGGTTGCGAAAATTTTTAAACATTTTTTCGAATAGATATCATGGATTTTAATTTCAATTAAGTCGGTCGAAATATGTAAATGGCCCAGTGGGGGCGGGCCCCATTCATTCATTTTATTGCATGGCAAAATGAAAAGATGCGAAGTAAAAAAAAAAGTGCATAATGACCAAAGTAATGGTTAAATTGCTGCTTGAACTTCCAAACGCAAGCATGAAAGTGATGAATGACTAAATGATTTTCACACCATCAAATCAACACACGAATGCGGGGTATTGACTTAATTAACCAGTCAATTTAATTAAGAAAACACATTTGAGAGTACTTTATTGAGAAATTATCTACACTCTCGCTCTCGCTCATGCCTTTGCTTTCCAGCCTGCACACCAGGCTACAAAAATCAAATATTTTAAAGTTTTGCTTCGTTACTTGAATAAATAAAATGAAGTGTTTATAAACATAAAGCGGTTTACAGCCATTGCTATATGGATAACATTTCCACTTGAAATTTATGTGTGCACCACGTTTTCCATTCGTTTGCAACGGAAACCGAATCGGTTGTGTGCCTGTGCCTGCCTCTGTGTCGATGTGTGTTTTTCATGCTGTCTTTTGTTCTTTTTTCTTGTGCAGTTGAACGTCAAAATGTTTGATGGATGAATGCTATTAGGCAAATAGTACACCAAAACACCTATCGCAGCATAAACCCTTTTTTTCCAAAGCTAATTCAAAGCGATAGTAAAGTGATGGATTCAATTTTGAAAAAAAAAGAAAAAATCGTCACCGACAACCATATCTTGAGTTGGGTTAAGCGCTTTTGTTTCCCCCGACGGAACACTCACACCTCGGACTACACACAATCAAATCTGGAAACGATCAAAACCTCCACCAACCATTCAGCAAACAAATTCCAGTCTGGCTCAGCAAGATAGCTGACCTATTTGCCCTCAGTTTGGATGAATATCTAGCCCGTCTTGACGCCACATTTGACCACTAATTCAACGCCTTCGTTTGGCAACAATTTTACAGTTTTATTTTTCTTTCACTTTCGAATCCCCTATAAAATAAATACCTCGAAGTCAAATGTTGTGAGCACACATTGGCAAAAGAAAAAAAAACACGTAAAGCCACACTTTCTAGAGGGATTGAGCGAGAAAAGCTTGAACAAGGAAAAAAAAGTTTTCAATTATACGGCAAACGGCATAATTAATGTATGTAAAGGCAAGATGAAGAAAGAAGACGGGAGAGAAAAAAAAAACGGCGAAGAGGCTAAACAGTTTAACCCAACTTATTTTTGATTGCAGTACACAAAAGACGCTATAAATGTTAAAATGCTTGCAATTACGTGCAAGGAAACTGCAAAGCCCCGACAACTGAATGTTTTGAAAGAAAACGAAGGACGAAGTGAAAACTTCCATACAATTTGATAAAACAATTCTCGAAATGTTTTAATGCAAAAATTATATGCGATAAACTGCGAGAGCTGAGATGCTTTGGGTGTGAGTGTGAATGTGTGTGGGTAAATGTATGAGTGAGTTGCCGTCTGCTGTTACAGGTCAGCATTCGTCGTAATGCGTGCGACGAAGGCAAAAGTCTATATCAGTGAAAAGTTGAAGCGAACACGCATCAAGTAAAAAAAAAAGATGTGGAAAAAGAGAATAAAAAACAAGAACGAGGAAGGCGAGCGAAAAAAAAACAATGAAAAATGGGCTAGATCGGGAAGAAACGTGGTCGAAAAAGGAAGACGAAAGTTCAAAAAGGCGACGAAAAGAATGGAAAATGGAGAAAAATGAAATTATTGTACGCGAAACTTGCGAATTGACCAATGATTCATTAACTTTGTTTAATGAGATTTTTTTCTCTGTCTCTCTCTGTCTCTCTCCCTCTCTCTCTTGAAAATGATTTTAAGGCTTACCCCATGAGAAAAAGGGCCATGCTTTGAAGCGTTTTAAGTGAGAGAATGAAAAAGAATAAGTGATCGACGGAATAAATTAACGAACCAAGGCTGACACACGAGCCAAAGAAGAAGAAGCAAAAGAAGCAAAAGAAGCAAAAAAAATCAAGTGACGTAAGAAAAGTTCCATGCACATACTTGTAATTTTTTTTTTCTCTTCTTCTTTTTCGTTCGATTTCATTTCCTATTGCAAAATTTTTCGCAGCAGCAGATCGGCACCTATTGTTCTGTTTATGTTCATTTTCACTCAGAAAAGAGTGAATAGACATAACATCAGCGAGAACATTGAACATTGAACAGTATGCATTGACTGCTGAATACACATAGAAAAGTTTTCCGCACAAGGAGCTATATCAATACCGAATCGAACACTCACTGCCTCTCTCGCTCTCTCGCTCCCTCCCGCACACACACATATATACCACAGAGAAAAATAAAGGAAATGGAAGCACAAAAAAAATAACACACAGTTCGAACTTTTTTTTCATTTCCACTTATTGGTCGGCTCTTACCACTGAGCCATTTCCATTTTCTCCATCGCACAACAAAATGCTGAGCATATGTGGCTAGCCATGAAATTGTGTTTCGAACTGAAACTATTCCGTTTTTCCTGTGTCCACCGTCAACATTAATGTATTGTGGATATATTTTGTTTGCGTTCAATACCAACATCAACCAATAGCCCAAATACCACAAAACACACACACACGCACACGATGCATAGATTCCATCACCAAAAGTTTTCTAGATCTCATTTTATCTGTATTTCATAGAATGTGTATTTTTATGAAACAAACAAAAACCAGTCGATTACATCTTGCATGCATAGTTTGCTCATGTCCATTTACGCATACACGCTGCTTTTGCAGTTTTATTTCCAATGAAAAGAATGAATGGCATAGCGTGAAATGTATGTGTATAATGCGATACGTCACACGGTACACACATACACACACAAAAACAACCGAAATGTTCGACAAACAAACGCGTTTACTACTGTTCGGTTGTCTTTTGCAACAGCTTTTTCCCAAAAAAAAACTTTACGATAATCCAAGACAAATTGTTTGCATATGCAAACGTAAAGCAATACTTACACATACACGCACACGAACGAACAATCGGAACAAACGGGTCGCATAAGCAAACGAACAACAAACAACAATTTCCGTCAATCGTTATCATCTTGCTCCCAACGAATTTCTGTGTGTGTGTGTAGTCCTCGAAATGAGGGTATTCGATTAGTACATGGAATGCAGAGTTCTTATTTTTCCTTATTTTTCTTCCGCTGTCTTCCTTTCTCTCTCTCTCTCTCTCTCTCTCCCTCCGTGTGTCTCTGTGTGCCTTTGTCCTGCTCCCACTTCTTCGTCCATTTTTCTCTTTTTCATAAAGATCTTTTTTTTCTTTCGTTTGACATCTCATCGCCCATCTAAGACATGTATTGGGAAAACGTCAAGCAACAGCAATATTCATGAAAAACGAATGTTATAAAACGGCATTATGCAGTGAGCCCACAACACTATGCACCAACTGGATCTTTGATACTGTGTTGTTGTTGTTGTTTGTCGATGTGCCACATATTCCTAAATAAACAGCGCTATCGCACAGATGGGACAATCTTTGTTGCCGCAAAATATGAGCAATGCGCTTACACACAAAAAAAAAGAACAGCCATTGGATAAAGTTTGATATGCTCTCTCTCTCTCTCTCTCTCTCTGAAAACTTGAAAGGTTTTGACTTCAAGTATATTCAAATGGCTCACAGCAAAAGCGACACAATTTAGTTTTCTTCGTCCTTTTTTTACTCTCTTTTTCTATGTTTGTTTCGTGTGCGCGCTTAAAAAGGAAATCATTTGCTTGAAATTGAAAAATAAAAACTTGCTAGGCACTCTTTAGATGGATATTTAGAGGCTTTGGCATGTATTTGTTTTGTTTTTTTTTCTATTAAAATGTTGTTCGCGTCCACATGAGATGAAAATATTCAAAGAACAATCAACTTATCCAATGATGGTTTCAACATATGTAGTGAAGCTATATAATCCAATCAAAAATCGGTTGCACTGATTTTATTCATTGATGATTGTGTGTACTCAATTCATCGAAAGAAAAATGGAAATGTTGAACACCATGTTGATAGTATTATGTGGATATTATTAACACTTAAATGCATATACAAAGTGTATGTTCAAATGTTAGAGACGTACAAATATAAACAGGCGAAATAAGAACGAAACGAAACAGCCCATCGTGACTGATTCAGTTCAGTTACCTGTTAATAATCGAAATCAGCCTGACTCTTTCTTTTTCACAATATGCCATTTCCCCCCCTTCGACAACTGTTTGTACTTGCTTCGACTTATTTTTTTGTTATTTTTATTATTTTTTTTTTAACAGAGCAAAACAAATAATGCTGAAGTTTTGGTGAATACACAGTATACACACGCCCTTTTATTTCCATTGAATGGCAATGACACGTGGAAAGGCGGAATACCAACTACTTAAACATGTCGCCTTCTATGAATGTGAATTGTTGCGTTTATCCTCTTGCTTTATTACTCTTGCACACACACACACACACACACACACATACACTCGCGCTCCGATTCCGGAAAACGAGATGATACTAATAAGTATTGGTAGCCTGGTATGGTTAGGTAAAATGCCAATGCAAATGGGTCCGATTCCAAAGTCGAAAACAACAAAAGAGCAATTCGAGGGAAAAAAACAACAACAACAACAACCCGAGCCAAATAAATAGAATAAGAACATGAGAAAATAACTGTTTGTACTGTTGTTGTGTATCGTAAAATCGTAAACGTAAAAAGCTTTGGCTGGAGGAGCACAATGCTTTTGCCGTTTATTTACACTGCATGCGTGCATTTGAACAAATGATGAACAACACGGATTCTGCGTCTGTCTGTTGGGCGTGTGGGTATGTGCCACATACGGGTATTATTATAGTTTTGTATTAAAGTATAAGGAATCGTTTGCCACTTCCTATTATATTCTACAATTTACATTGTGTAAGGCATTGAGTGTAACATACAAGCGTGTGCATCTTCTACGCTCATGGAACAGCCTGAAAGCAAACTCAGGGAAGAATAACAGCAAACGACGCTTCTTACTTCCCATTCTATTTTATTTCAGTTTTTTTTTGTTCTCTTCCTTTGCTTTTGCCCTTGCTTTTGCTTAGTCTTCCAGCCGTCTACCCATTCGGATGATGAGACATACACACACACACACACACACACACACAACTCGCACTATAAAAGTCAAGAGACATTGTATACACATTATAATCAGGTTATAGTGAAAGCGTGTATTCACCATGATATTAGGCGTACAAACTGTACCAGTGTACACTGTTTACAGCACATGTATGCCAACATGCTTGACTCAATATCTTCTTTCCAATTTAGATGTGATTTTATTTTTTTTCCCACTGTTTGGCATATTTTTGGCTCATACATATTCGTTAAGGCGTTTAAGACTACGCAAACATACAACAAACACACATGTATACAATGACGCTCCGTATCGTATGGCTCAAATTTGAAGAACCAAAGGAAATAATAATAGTAATCGACCGAAAATGAAAACCGAAATATCTTGTTCACCGCACAATGTTATTGCTGTTGAGTATGTGTTTGGAAAATGAAAATGAAAATGAAGAGGGTAGAAAAGGCAAAGAAGACTGATCAACGATTAAAATAGAGAGTGACAGGGAAAGAGGTAAAAAAAAACGCAAAGTGAAGAAAGCAAATTGTGTAATGATAACGATATATCAGAGGTGGAAGTAATGACAGCTGGGCAACGTGGCAACTTGAAGTGGCACAAAATTATGCCACTTTAATGCGTTGAATAGAATTCGGAATGAAACAATATTGTGCCACTTATTCACATATAGCAGTATTTCGACTGGCAACCGCAATTGGCGCCACAGTAGTGCTAGCATCAATTCCAAGCTCTGGGATATATAAACAAAGTTGCATTCATTCAGAAATTCTTATTGCTTCTTACGTCATCTGAACGATTAGAGATTAAACAGGCACGCATTATGGTAAATTTTTGTTTGCACCGAAATTCACATTTGAAATCAACAGTTTCGCCACACACAAAAAAAAAAAACATATTGAATTTTAAGACAATACAGCATCTTATTTCTGGAATTATACAGTAAATCGTCTATTTGTTTTATATTTCATCTAAAATGTGTAGTATTTTACGATATTTTGAATTTTGCCGCTACTCCACTTGACGTTTCGAGTATTTGGTGATTCGCTAAATCTTCTGATTTGTGTTTTGGTTTGCATAAAATGCCACAACGAAACGAACACCAACAATGCACGTTCACACTGGTACCAACTCAGTGATGAGACACTCACACAGTCATAAGCAGCATCGAATTGTGCACGAGCTAGTGTACAGTGTACAACAATGATATTTACGCATGTATGAGTAACTCGCCACTGACTCGACGACATCAGAGTGACCGTGTATTAGTTGAAATCGCCAACGGACCAAAATCAATCAATATCATTCACACTTCAAACGGTTTCTACACATTTTAGATGAAATATAAAAAAATTATACGATTTACTGTATAAATCCAGGATTTAGATGCTGTACTATCTAAAAATTCAATATATTTATTTTGTGTGCAGTAAAGTCGTATAGAGGGCGTTAATATCATTGAATCAAAGCTGTCATATGGAACCAAACACAATCAATTCAACTTTGATATGGGTGTGTGTGTGTGTGTGTGTGTATGTGTGTGTGTGTTGGCACAACAATGGAAATACAAAATCTAATGTAATGTATAATAATGGTTGACGGTAAAAAGCTTACCTGCGAAAACTTAATGGGCTATATTAAATAGCAATTTTGAAAATATTATTCGAGTTTGAATTGGATGGGAGTCTTTTTGTTGTGTGACGACGACAGACAAAAGCAAGCACGAGCGATGACTGACGCTCGCTCATTTTTGTCTCTGATGCATGGCCTATACAAACTGTTTGAAAAAAGACCCAAAGTATGTGTATGTATACAGATAGATTATAACGGAATAATGGCTTTTTACGAAGTAAATCTCATGGCTCAGACTCAGATCTTCCTTCGTTCTCTCTCACACTCTCACATTCTCTCATTCACTCTTCGTCTGTGTGTTAGCAAAGAGTTGTTGGCAATGTGCAGTGCATACCCATAATCTATTTTCCATTGGCTCGATTACATATATTTGCACTTTACAATATATACCCTTCTAGGAAATTTTGCATATTCGCATGATGAAAAAGGTGCGTTCAGTATTTGTTTTTTCTTTTTTGCCCCCTTTAAATGCGATTAAGTAGCCAATTGACAAATAGATGCCCACTATCAAAATAAATGGAAATCAAAACCATAGCGCGTACCTCAGCTGAGAAAAATAGAACGAAGTGAGAGGGACAGAAAAACAGACAGATAGAGAGACATTAGTAAGGTGTATTGGCGCGAAACAGGAAGTGATGGAGTTAAATTTAAACAGGATAATAAAATGAATTGAAATGAATCCACCCAAACATATTACCTCCGGCCCATTTGAACACACACACACAATCACACTTACACTCATATACACATACACTTCACCCGTAGCCACAGACAACACATTGCCCGTGTTTACGATTTCTTTAGTAAATCGGCCGATATGCTCTCTGAATATTCAAAAACATTTGGTTTAATGTAACTGCCGAAAGCTCTATGGGGTTGTTTTTTCTTTTTATCGGTATGCTTACACGAACTTGATTTATGAATGAACGTAACATACGCAAATACGCATCGTTTTTTTTTTTGGTTGGCCTAGCTTTGGGTTTATTACATTTCCTGAAATGAAGCGGAACATGTACTTTACACAGATTTGAATCAAAAGTATTAATTTTTTCGCTCTTCCTCTCCCCTTTTCTTTGGCATTGCACGTTTTTTCCGTTTTTTTTTTGTCGATAACAATTTGTATCTAATATGCATCATTTGACCATTACATATGTTTACGTCTTTAATGCTCTAATACCTATTTAAATTATACTCTCTGTACCTAACCGTACCTCTATTACCCATTTAATCCTTTAAAAATTGAATGCGTTGGGTAAAAGCCAATTATGCGTGTTTGTTTATGTATTCAATGTACGTTCGTTTTGTACATTGAATTTCATGTTTAATTCACAATTGATTATTAAAGCACATTTTCTCCGTAGCTAATAGCTAATGTAAAGGGATATGTAAACATGAATCACGTCATCCAAATCGATGTGTGTGTAATAATACCGAGAAATGCGTGAAAGGGAAAGCGGATGAATGCTTCTAGCAAATGTTGCTAGAAACATTATACTTCACGCAACAACAACAACAAAAAAACTGCGACCAACTAAAAGAGCGCTCAACGTGACGGCACATGTAAATGAAGTACAGCCCCACATATTCGTATAATAGAGAAATAGACAGTAGATGAAAATATATAATGAGTGTTTGTGTAATGTGTGTAACGTACACAGTACACAGTGTGTACAATGTACAATGTACATCTAAATTCCTATGTATTGATTAATAGAAAAACGCATGCACATCAATTCAAAACGGCTGACACGAACTGTTACCGAAGACGTAACATTTCGAAAATTATAATAAAATAATGGTGCTGGTATATTTACACCGCATCGAATAACAATTCTAAACGACTCACATTGTCCCTAATTTAGATAGTACGCAAACGCAATTTGATTTGCCATAATTCGCGAAATTATATTAACCATTGACATCACACATCACTAGACTAGAAACATCAGGCAGGAGTGTA
Source organism: Aphidoletes aphidimyza (assembly GCA_030463065.1). Taxonomy (NCBI): domain Eukaryota; kingdom Metazoa; phylum Arthropoda; class Insecta; order Diptera; family Cecidomyiidae; genus Aphidoletes; species Aphidoletes aphidimyza. The sequence continues at coordinate 45,287,197 of CM059998.1, forward strand.
ATAATTGGTTACAGCTTTTACCATGCACAATTATTGGCACAAAACATATAATAACTGCCTCAACGCACAACACACTTATCAATGTTGTGAATCAATCATGTGGTTCATTTATCAACAAATCGGTATACATACAGATATTGTTGGATTACGAAAACAACAGTACAAGTGCAGAGGGAACCAGCAACCACACTCATAATTCCATCATTCATTTTTACAATCAGTCAATTTTCATGAATGCCAATTAAAAGATTTTTCACATGCGACGAAAAAAAGCGCGCACACACACACACACACACAAACACCACTGATAACTATTAATCGGGTGCAAAGTTTAAAAATCGATTCCAAGCCCCCATACAATTTATGGAATTGTAACAATTTAATTGGACAGTTGTCGAAACGAAAAGTTCATAAGCCGTATACTCTGTTATGGAAGTTTTTGGTTTGTTTTTCATCTCTGGTGCTTGTTGTGAACAAAACTCGACAATCCGTTTGCGTGATTAAATAATATACAACAATGTTCGAAAAAGAACCATAAATATAAAACCGAATTACGGGCAAACAAAGTTGTGAACGTCATTCAGAAGTGCATTTATAACAGTTGTATGGCATTTTCGATTACTTTCCTAGCACACAACTCTGAATCCCCTCTGTACACGGTACACATATAGAAATCGCGCTGTAAAAATATTGTTCAGCGCTCGCAATTTATCCCGCTTGCTTTGAGTGTCAAGCGAGAGACAGAGAGAGAGAGAGAGAGAGAGAGAGAGAGAGAGAGAAAGAGAGAGAGAGCGAAAAAAAAGATTGTTTCGCTTTTATTTAAAATTGCGTGTTAATTCAAGGCTTTCACTTTTAACTTTCTATTTTACTGGAAAAATAAATACCGTTGACTTTATCCATTCGCTTCCACCTGTTCGCATTGCAAATAAGCTTGAGAATGCCAAACCTTCGTACACAGAATGAAAAAAAAAAAACGAAGAAAAACAAAGTGAGCAACGAATTCCATTTTCTCTTTTCATTTCGTATTCAGTTTTCTTTATCCACTTTTTATTGTAATATGAATTTTTCTGAAAAATGTATTTAAAATTATGAAATGGAGGGAAAAACGGTAAACGTCTGATTCAAACTTATTTTTCTTATTCGTCTTCTTTTTTTACTTCTCCGAAAATGTGGCGTAGATGTAACGGTTTGATACTCGAAAACACATTTCTGCTTGTGTGTTAAATTTTGCACTTGATAAAAGAAGCAAATAGCGATGTGTACGATGCCACACTCGTTTGTGGCTTTCAAAAAAAAAACACACACACACACACAAATTAAATTATTCGAACGACTGTCGTTTACGCTTTTACTGGGAGTGAACTGATGAAAATAAGAAGTATTAGTGAGACGTGCGACGTTCTATCGACTTTGCAACTGTTTGCACCGACTGATGAATATTTTCGATTTACTTAAATCTCGTTTGATAAATATTCTTCATAATATTCGCACAAATATCATGTTATTTTTATGACTCATATTCTTTTGCCCATGCTTCGCTTACACTGAAACGCGAAAAACGACTGTCGCCATTTGGTTTGACGGCGGTGTTACACTCAATTTTTCTGAGGCCTCTAACTGAGTGAACATGGTTTCATGTTATTTTTCTTCTCACTCTCACTCTCTCTCTCTCTCTCTCTCTCGCTCTCTCTCTCTCTCTCTCTCTCTCTCTCTCTCTCTCTCTCTCTCTCTCTCTCTCTCTCTCTCTCTCTCTTTCGCTTGCTTCACCATTCCGATATATACTAATCTAAGAAATATACCAAAATGCGTCAACATCTCACCACACACGCCATAATCTGAAAAGGAATGATGATGGAAGAGGAAAACGAGATAAATAAGTAAATCCTAGAGCAATCAAAAAGTAAAAAATGAAAAACAAAACAACATACCGATCTGCTGACATTATGCATGAGCGTTCCACTTAACTGAGATACGCGCCTATCCATACGCATATACACACACACACACACACACACACACACACATGTACACAGAGAAAAAAAATACAAATGTGCCGTTTTTCTTAATGCCGTGGAAAAAAAAAATCGAGAGAAAAAAACCGATGCCATACCATTTCCTATTTCATCAAACGAAACAGGAGTACAGGCAGTGAATAGACCACACTCAAAATATTGTATTAGCGCCAAACTTTTCAAAGTGATTTTAATAAAATCAAGTTGTTTGCATAAAAATTTAATGGAAAAACCGGCAAAATTTCAAACTGACAAAGATTTTATTATTCATCGAAAGTGATGGTGGAAAAGAGACGGCTGAAAAAGACCGGCTGTAAACAGTGGTGAGAAAGCAAGAGATGAATAGGGAAAAGACAAACTTGTGTCGTGAGTTTGCCAGTAAACATTAGTCGTTTCCACTTTATGCGACAAAAATGAGGTTTTCAATCATTTTTTTTTTGGCTACCTTCGCTTTCAACATTCATGTTGCGTGAAACTTTACTGTTCTTTTAAGTACATTTAAAGCTTTGTTTACGTTTTCTAAAATCGCTCTTAGCCATTTTTTTGTTCCTTCTTTTCATTCTTTTCGCATGTATCGGTCAATTTTATGTAACCGAATATTTTTTTTTTGCATCCCTTTTTTACGATAATGTCTTTGAATTTCCAGTAATAAAGCCTGGGCTCTGTTTCGTGTAACCACATTTTTTTTTTTTTTTTGATTTCTCATGCTTGTTGAGCAATCTAATTTGAATCAGAACGAATAAACAAAAAAAGAGGGCACTTTCTTGAATTGTTGTCATAATTTTGTCGTAGCTCAGAAATAATGTGCATATGTCAATGTATTACAGCAGGAACCCCACAAAAATATTCTCATGTTTCGAATTCGCGATTTATTCTGTGTGATGGTGTATAAACAGGGCCCTGGTATTGATTTTCCCAGAAATTGCAAATCATGGTACAAAATACACCGAAAAAGAAATTGTGGCTGATTGAAATCACCCCCAAAAATTTACCCACAGTTATAATTTACATGTGTTTTGTGTGTATTGATAATATCAATTTGATATATTAAATATCGCCCGAATTGTAATCAATTGTTGGCCATAAATATGGCATCAATTTGAACATCGATGGCAAACTGTGGCGGTCCGTATGCAGAAGTGACGATACACGAACTTAATCAATTTTCATAATTGGAAAATCAACATCAAAACGCCATACGTTTCAGCGTGAATAGCTGACTCATCACTGTCATCAGCTGCAAGTGCAAATATTTACGAAAATTGACACTGGGATTGTGATATGGTCTTGTGCTTCACTTGTTTTTGCTTCCTTCCACTGTTTTCACTGTTCACTCCACTCTCGTATCGAGTCTCATTCATTTCGAAGATGTTCGACAGACTCTTGTTCTTTTTTTTTAATTTTAATTGAAGGCACAATGGCATTGGCCATTGTCATTGTAGGACAAAGTAGTGAACGACATTAGCTCAGTCTCAATCGCACACAAACTAGGCAAAGCCATGATCCATTACGGTTTTACTCGAACCAAATTTACTTAACAACTTCACCACTAACAACGATGATAAATTTCATTATGGTTTTGTTTAAATTAGCCCCGAAGGTATTCAGACATTCTACATTTTATTTCAATCTTCATCGATTTCGGTACAGTATTTGCGTTTTGTATGTAAAATAACCATTAACCATTCAAACAATTGAAATATCCTTGACGATAAGAGCAGCAGCAATCACAGCAACAAAAGTACCACACCCAGGCTTAGACACAGAATATTCTGGAGCTTCTTTACCCGTTTATTATTTACCTAGCATTTATTTTTATCGTTTCGTAATCGATCACACAGCCATAGGACGGAGTAAAAGAGAGAAAGAGAAAGAGAAAGAGAGAGAGAGAGATAGAGAGAGAGGCAAGAGAGAAAGTGAGACGTTGTGTGCAAAATTATACAATAGGAAAATATTGACATTCACAAAAAGCTGGTGTGCTACTTTTGCAGCTAAGAGCACCATTTCCATTGCATTTGTTTTGGAAACGGGCATAAAGAAACAAACAAGAGCCAAATAGAGCTCGCCATTTTCAATGAACGCAAAACCTAAGTCCATAGGCTTCCCTCTCTATCGCTGCCTCCATTTGTTTTTTCTTTGTATCATTCTCAAGCAACAAACGATTTGTGCTTTGCACCACATCGCAAAACTATTCTGCATAAAAAAACATCAGAACCGTTTTTTGTGTGTGCATATTTTTCCGTTCTCTTGACTTTCTTTTTCGATTTTTTCACAATCGTTGCCATAGATTTAGTCCCAATCGTTTGCCGAAATTTGTTTGTTTGAATACGAAATTGTCTCTGTATGTTTGCTGCCACTCCTGTTCGTTTCGCTCTTTTTTTTTATTATTCAAATTTTACATTTTTGGCGCAAATAATTTGCCATACTTGTTTGATGTTCGTGTCATATCATATTTCATGAAATTATATTCTGAGTACTGTCACCATGTTTAACCCCTTAATCGCATCTACACAATATTTCTATACCATAAGTCAAGAGCTCATGTCCATCCAAAGATTGGCTGATACTGTTCATACGACGATGCACTGTGCTCATGAATGAGGCTTTTATACGTTTTTTTTTTCTCTTCTTGTGTACGAACTGAAAATCAATCGAATTGAGCAAAAAAAAACTGATTTCAAAAGAAATTCGATTTTGAACGAGGCTGACTTTATTATTTGGACTATTAAAATTTCTGGTCGCACACAAAGTATGTAAATGGCGATAATGTTTTTGCTGCCGTTGTTGTTGTTGTTGTTGTTGCTTTAGTTGAAATGTTTTCTTAAACAAAAGCGTTGCTCTCTGCAAGTGAGACGTCTATGTTGAGATTTCGCGTAGTTTCGTTTCAAATCATTTCATTTTGATTGAGTGCAATTTGTTTTCATTGGAAATTGGTTTTCTGACGGAAGAAAAATGGGAAAAGTGAGACAAGGCGCGCACACACTCACACACACAATGAAACCAACGCAACAACGATAACGATAACACCAACAACAACAGCAGCAGCAGCATTAACAACAAAAGGAATGAAAAGCAAAACAGAACCAAGACAAAAGTAAACCAAGTGGAAGCGACCAACAAAAGAAATTGAATTGCAAAGAGCAGCCATCGAATTCGATTTAAGTTTTTAACCAATCCCCATATTATCTAAGAAGAGTAATGTTTTTTGATGAAAGTCTTCTAATTCATTCGCTCTATCAATAATGATACTAATAATGCGATTCGTTCCGTTTCTTATATACAACTCCATTCATTGGCCTCCTCCATTCGATTTCGTTTGAATCGTTTCATTTAACTCGAGCATTCTGTTTTATGGATTTTCATTTTCTCATCGCTTAAAGTCCATTTTCAATGAAATTCGGTTGCGTAACCGTACCGATATCACGACACGACGAAAATCGATATCGCACAACAACAACAAATAGAAAAATGGAAACAAAAAAAAACATTAGACTGGCAATTGAAGTTGGTCGGACGACGATGGTTTCAGTTGATTATGCAATGCATAACGCACAAAGATATAGTCCCATCGTTGTCATCCTTTTTATGTATCTCATGTAAATTAATTTCAATTAGCTGATGGATCGGTTCGGTTTTGTATGGTTTTGGCCAAGAAAGCAAACGAAAAGCCATCATAATGGTCGCTCTTACACACACACACACACACATACACAACGCCGAAAAGAAGAAAAAATGAGCGAACAAGAGCATTTGTGAAGCACCCAACTTTGTGTGGCACACCACACAGACACAGCAGTAACAGCAGCGCCAACGTTTTTTCCGTATTTTATGGGACAACGTCTTAAGTGGCATACCATGCTGTTGATTTTACTCGTTGGAATTCAGTTTCGCCAAATTTCTTTTTCCACATTGTCAATGTACCGACGGCTAAAAATATGTACACGTTTGTATATATAGATTGTGTTTTTGTGTATACACGGATGGCATGCATTAGAAACAAATGGCAGCGAGAAATCTGCTAAGTGTAGATTTTTATCCAAACACACATACACACACACAAACACACACACAAACACACTCAACTCTTTACCGGAACGTACTTTCTACTTGGTTTGAATGTTCAAAAAGCCATTTTTCGGCAACGATTTGTCGTTCGCAATGCCATTCAAATATTTAAATTAGTGAATTGTGGTTGCCTTAGTTGATAAATGTGTGTTAAAATCGAATATAATATTTGTTTTACACTTGACAACATTACATTATGGCCGATCGTTTTTTTTTTCACATAAAAGAAAACGAACAACTAATATTTGCATAATTTGATTCGAATATGCAAATTTTTTCCCCACGGTGCACCACCAAACATTTCGGGTACGGGGAAGATGGATATACATGGGGAGAGGGGGAGAGGGGGAGGAGGGGTGCTAGGCGGTATATTTGCCAGCCTTTTCACTGATTAGCAAATCGTGAATTGAACTCGGGTTTTTGTGCGTCGCGCATAGAAAGGACAATCATATTTTATTTGATTGTGCAAAACCTTTTCGTTTGCATACGTCTCGAAACCAGCGCAAAACCAGCAAAGGGAAAAACAGCCAGGCCGCATATCACAATTTCAAATTTTATTCTCATTTATGACAAATGGATGACGACGATTTCAATCGCATACAATTTAAAAGCACTTTGCCAACTCAATATCGGCGTGTATAGACCGTTCGCTCGTTCATCGTTTAAACCATACATAATTATGGGGCCGGAGCTTTTATAGGGGCTCATTCGTAAATTTCAATAAATTACGCAATTTCAGCAGATATACGATGCGATTAGGAGCAAATCACCGCGAACATTCCAACAGCACAGGGTGCAGTAAAATAATCAAAATGTGTTCAATCAAAATCAAATTTAATAACTCCAGAAATATTTCATTAACTTTTTAAAAAAAATTGGTTTTTTATTTAAAGTATATCTCTTAAATGATATCCGGCCATCGCTTTTCTGGCGATAGCCATCGTGCCAAAGGAATGAATTATGTGCTCGATATTAAGTTGTTCTATTTTTGAGTTGCTTAAAAAAAACAAAATCACAAAGATGATTTGATCACACCCTGTATTATGCGCGCTGTTCGTATTAGTGATATCAGTATCCGTCGACGGCTCTTGCGGCGGGTGAGAGAGAGAGAGAGAGAGAGTGAGAGGATAATCACATTTTTATTGGCATTTGTTAGAATCCTGCTAATGCTGAACTCAAAACGGATGGATAACTCAAAATGAAATTGAATTTATCATATCGATTAATCGACCATTGAGTAAACATTTTGGTGTGCACAAATAATTTCGTGTAATGCGAAATGTCTGGCTGGCTGTGTAATATTGTCATTGATTACATTGGCTGGTGCTCTGTCAACATGAACATCTCACGCTCCGTTGATTTTGTACACATGTATCGCGAATATCAGCGCATTCATTTTCATCTCGTTCGTAATCAATAATGGCTCTGTTCATCTTGTGCGCACCTGAACATTTCATACCGGGTCAATACAAAAGGATTTAACAAACAAACCAACAATCCGGTGTAGGACAAAACAAACAAAACAAAAAAAAAACCTGAGATGGTACAAAATACAAATCGTGGAATAGGATAAAATCGCATAAAAACCATTCAATCGAAAACTCCAACTTTTGATTAAAATGCCAACTTGAAACAAACATTTGCATTGCGTACAGCATACAAAATGAAGTCATATTGAATATATATACTGGTTTTGGTTTTTGCAATAGCAACTGTCCATGTCCAATGCGGGGGTAACTTACGATAATTTTTTTTTATTCCGACCCCCCAAAAAATAATGATCGACACATTTCAAATTGGATATGAACATTGGTTTTTTCGATGCATGTGCACATATTAATATTGTTCAAACCATGTTATGAAATGCAAATTCAATCATTTTGGTTGATTAAATTAAAATTGAAATGTGAATAAAATTTCAAGCACATAATTTTCCGTAAATTAATTATTCGAATTGGGCCGAGAATTTAGATAATCAGCTGCTGCAATATTATAAATTACCGGTGGCATAATGCAAAAACCTCTTCGGCAATGTCTTGCTCAAAGTGAACAGTCTTTTGTACGGTAAATGGTCACATTGTTTGTGCTTATGAATGCTGTTGAATGCTATTGTCGAAAATAGCAATACGGCTACTATCTTGATTAGTGTCGATTATGGTCGAAATTGACCAGATATTACCTTTGAAATGTTTAATAGATATTGAACAATAAGAACAACTCTGCCCATTTAAATACAAATTATCTATGTCGAAAGCAAAACGGCGGACAAGGAAAATGTTAACAACAACAACAAACAAGAACCAGCAAGTGAATGGATGCCATTAATCATATATTATCACTGACATTGTGATTCGACAAAACCATTATATTCGAGTCATTTTTGTCACCCTTTTCTCTATATCTCTGGTTGCCACTGTACACGTGTGAACTTGAGTGAGTAGCTAGTATTGTTTGTTGGTCGTTTTCGCCCCACCGCAATTTACGATGCTGCAGCTGCAAAGCACAGATTTCATAATTCAACTCGTTTTCTCTCTTTGAAGTAATTGCAAGTGTATGGCAGAGAGAGAGAGAGAGAGAGAGAGAAAGAAAAAAACTGAACATACGCAAAAGAGCGTATGTCATACCCACGCCACAGACACACACACACACACACACACACACACACACACACACACACGCACACACACACACACAAAGGTGAACGTTCATCTTCCATAGCACAACAATTGTTTGCATAAATAAAATTGATCCAATCACAATGTTTGCACATAAAGTCAGCTATAACACTCGCTGTTGTGTGTGGCGTTATTTTTTTTTACTCATTCACGTTTTAACGTGCGCTTACTCTCTTTTCAGTCTAGCTCGCACACTCACAACATTTCACATTCTTCGTCACCGATAAAATAAGCGCTTCCTATATGATTTTCAACTCCAAAGGGAACGTCAAAATGTTATAATAAAAATAAAACTCACATGATGAATATTCATTTTAACGTCTGCGTATTCGTCTCTCTTCATGTCAAACATTTTTTTTGTGATTCTGAATCTTTTATAAATGATATCAAGAATGTCGAAATGTTCACACTGTTTTGTCTTTAATACAAATAATTCGTTAGTATGAATTCTGTGCACGTCGTAAAATATCTTCTTCGTGTAACAGTTTTGTGTGTGTGTGTGTTGAAAATGAATGATTTTTGATGGTAAGAGCAAGATGAACGGGGCAACAACAAAAAAAAGGAGCGAGCGCACGCGAGAAAAGAATCAAAGTGTCAGTATTTTTATCTCTTCGTTTCGTTCAGTAATAATTTTTGCCGCGCGCCTACATTACAATTGCCATGAGCTCAATGAAATTTTACCTGAACAAAAAATAAAATCATCGCTACAAACATGAGTAAAAAGCAAATCGACTGCGCTTTGTCAGTGGAATATAATCAGATTTAAATTAAGTATCTTGCTCTTTTTTATTCTTGTTCGCCCATATATTTGTTCGGTTTCTGTTTTCATTCGACTTTTTGGTTGGTTGGTTAACGAAAGCATGTGGGAAGCACTTATTAGACTTGATGATCAACCATCATTTTTACAACAATTAATAAGAATTCCAAATAATATGCGACGGTTGGAAATAGCAGGTGAAATACATTTCCGTTCACCGTGAAACAAATTACTCGATGTATTTTTATTTTTTCATTTGAAAATTGTTCGTTGCATAAACAAAAGTGAATAACATTCAATGGCCATTAAGCCATCGCTGGAATTGTTGCACAACGGGTGTGTGGGAAGCGCGCACATGGATGTGTGTGTGTGTGTGAGTACGAGTACGTACTGAAATATTTCCCATCCACCGAATATTTTTTGTTGAACAGTTAAAATTGCGAAGAAATTGTTCATCTGGTTTCATCAAAACCATTTCCCATCTTTTCAATTGTGATTTTTGGCAGTCATTGCAGAGTCAAATGTAGAAAACGGTTGAACGAGTAAATATTATTGGCCCATAGTGGTGTTCTTTTGAGCTGGTGTTTAAGCAGCAATTGACAGACAAAAGCATAAGAAATGTGTTGATATTTCAAGCAAATGGAACACCATACAATTCAATTTGTTTGGTCGTATGGTGGTGGCGCATTGTTTAACGCTTTTTTTCTTTCTAAAGCGTTTTCCTATTGTCTTGATTTTTCATGAGCTTATACATCATTCGCATCGACAATTCTCAAATCGACATTTGAACGGAAATCACTTTATCTCTTTTTGTATGTCTGTGTCACTTGCGCCTTTTTCTTTTTCTTTTTTGCACAACATTAAAAAACAAAAGCAACAATTTCATTCCACCACAATACACGTGGTGTTTGCGTAAGTGTCACAGGTAATAATAATGGATGAAATGAGAACAAAAATTGAAAAATAAAATGCGCATAAAATTAATGTTCCTTGTTAGGGTAAATAAATTTCCACAATTGTCGATGTTTTTTTTTTTTGTTTTTCCTGTGATGGAATGGCTGTCGCTCGATGCTTTATTTTCCCAACTTAAGATCAATTGCCCTCTCACATCACGCGCATTCTGTCGTTTGTATCTCGTTTTGTGTAAAACGATAAAAAAAAAATACTTTCCCATTGAAAATTGGTGGAGAATCTATTTGTGAAACATTTGCTTTGCACCATTTTTTTTTTTTTGATAAGATCTGGGATTCAGCAGTAATGACGACAACTAAAAGCAAAAAAAAGAAAGAAAAAAAAATGGCTAAAATGCCGATAAACGAAAGAAAAAAATAAATTAGGCGAAAGACCATAAATATGTATACGCATCGCACGGTATAGTGATTACATCATCGATTTCGTTTCTGTTTTTCATTCACGAGAGCGCCCACCATCTCCCCTCTCACACTCTCTCACTTTCCGAGTGTATCTCTAGCGTTGCGAGTGTTTCGAATGCTCAATCATCAGCACCCATAAATAAGTGAAATTTATGAATTTTTCAATAAGATGCAATAGAGCAGAGACATTTTTCCATCTCGATTCGCGTGTTGTCGCTGAAAGGGACACCAGTGTAGTGTTGATTTGGATCAGGCATATTTGACTTTTGTTTGCGCGTGTCGCTCACATGCTGTTTTTTGTTCACCGATTAGGCTAATAACATTTCTTATTTTCAGTGGCTCATCAATACTTTAAATCGTGTGCGCGTTACAGTCTCGTCAGCACCAATGCGAAACAATTCGTTTTTATGTGAGCCCAAGGGCGTGGGAGCGATTTTTTATTTATTTTCATTTTTTTTTTTGCTTTCATGCAAACAACCAAAACTTCTAAAGATGCATGGAAAACATGCATATTGAAAATTCTTACAGTTATTTTTATGCGTAAGAAAATGGAAAAAAATGAGCAACAACATTTTTGTGCACGCAGTCACATCCGCAGAGCTGTATACTTAAAAAAAAAAAGAACAACAACAGCATGAAAATGCGCACCATTTTTTTTGTATAGTAAAAAATGTTTACCAATCCAAATTATATTTCGGCATTTCGGCAATACCCCGAAAAGATTTTGTGCCATGTCTTTCTGTCAACTTTTTCAATTATTAAAATTGTCACATATTTTCCGTTTTGGAATTCAAAGGATAGGAAACTGAACTCAATTGCCTACAGAGAAGGAGAGAGAGAGAGAGAGAGAGAGATAGAAAATAGGCAGGAAATAATAACCATACCATTTTGAATGCACACTGTAAATAAATTCATTTCATCTTTTTCTTCTATATTTTTTTTTTTCATTTGATTGATTCTATTTACTCATCTGTTCAATTTTATGCTCATAATCGATTATGCCATGATTGTTCCCCTTTTCTTCGACATTAATAAATTCAAATCGATTCCACTCTTCGGCATATTGTGTTGCCTAATCTTTTCATTTGAAGCGTAACAAATGGAATAAATATAATATAATGTGAAAAAGAGAAGGCGACCGAATCCGAGTGAGAGGCAAAGTTCGCGCGCGAGCAAACTTTGACAAACGACCCAAAACGCAATTTTCAACGAGCATAAAAAAGGTTCGATTTGAAATATTTACCAACAACAACAACAACAACAAAAATGTGGGTGAAAAGGAGAGATAGACAGAGAGTGATAGAATCACACATTTTTGGGATTTTGTGATCGTCGAACGCGCCGAACTTCATCAAAGGATATTATTATTCAGTTGGCCCATTTTTTTTGTCTCTTATTCGCTCCATCGCACGTATTATCCAGCCAGAGTTCCATTAATTTGTCACGATTTTTAATGCCTCCCCGTTAAAAGCAAAATATTTTCTCTTTTCACCAATCTTAGTTTCACCTTCAACTTCAGTAGCTGATTATCTGCGTGGTAGCCCGTGAAAGCTCTCACTCTCAACTCTGACTCTTCCATTCACATCCATTCACTTTTTTTTTGTGTGTGTCTGTGTGTGTGTTTTTTTTTACATCAATTGTTTTTTTTTTCCTCACCCGACCATCACTTTTGCTTTGTTAAATTTACGAATCTCCCATTTTCATGAACAGATTAATTTAAATTAACTTGGAACGATTCTTGTGTTTTTCTTGGGACTGATCCGCCCCCTTTTTCACGCTCATACCTGATGGCATGGATCCGAAAATGCTTTTTGAATGGCCGTAACGGAATGGGCTGTGGATGTCTGTAACATGACGTTATTGCTAACGCAAACTATTCGTTCAATGAATGTGGCGTCGAAATATACAGACAGTTTGGTTAAAATTCTGATGGATTTGGCTGTAGGCGTACAGTGTTTTTGATCGCAAACGTACCTCTCGCACAACATGCGATAGGTACACCGATGGAACGTTGTTGGATGACATCACCGGGCAATGTGTACAATTTCCAAATTTAATTTACCCAGAACAAATAAGGGAGTTTTGTTCGGCGATTGTCGAACATGCTCCACCGAAAGAGCAAGAGCGAGGGGAGGAGGGTGGGGGAGGAATTGGAACGAGATACGAGAATTATAAATTGCATTGACATGAAAAGCGCTTCAACGGTGAAAGAGGCCATCACATTGAACGGAAAAAACATGCATCCTCTATATTTTAATTCCGATTGAGCATCTACGAATGCGTGCATGCATGAGACTTAAATCAATTAAAATGGATATGCTGCATAGCGGCACACACACACATCAACACACAGGGTGAATCGACAGGGATCGAGAGAAATTGAGTACAAGTGTGTGAGAGAGACAGAGAAACAATCTAGCAAATCTAAAAATCTAATATTCCACTTAAAAGTGACGACTGTGCAGTTCATCGGATTAAAATCGTCCATATCAATTTGTCCGGTGCGTTTCGACTATAGAATGAAATCAGTAGCGAAACGAATCCGTTTCCGTAAATGAAATACACATAACAAAAAAGAAAAAACAAAAATATCCAGGCCACTGGTCGGAAGACTCACTATGTGAGTGATCAAATTCGAACGTGTACTGCCACATACACTTGTCAATTCTTCGCTGTTGAAGTAATTAGTAATAATTTGATTTAATTAAGTTGCAGCAATCGAATGGCAAGAGAGAGAGAGAGAAAGAAAAAAAATGTCATTTGCTGAGACGAATCACCACTTCATTATAAAAGCTTCAGAAAAATTGCGAAAATCGTTCCGTTTTCCCCCTCCCCCATGCCATTTTGTAACTCACGATGAAACTTCTGCACCGAATCGGAACTCTTCGGCATATACATGAAATTAAAATCAGAGCCAAGGACATGAGATCAGAAATTTGGTTTTGGTTTTTCCATTTTGATGCATGGGCTCGATTGTTCGATTTCGATGTTACATGACACATGTGAAATCTCATCCACTAATGAACAATGAACATGTGACATGAGGCAAACGACACTTTCGGAATGATGATGATGTTGGCAGTGACGACGACGACGACGGCGGCGGCAACGGTGGCGGCGATTCGATAGCAGGATTGGCACCACTGGCTCACCATATTTTCGACTTGGTAGCATTCACTTAAGTAATTACAGTGCGATATGTTAGAATGATGAACGCCATCCAATGTGCAAAATCATTGGCCACTTGATAATTGCGTCATGCTCATCAACCCCAAAAAACGATTTCGCCTGTCTGAAAATGTGCCGACATTGGCTTTTTAAAGTGAAAGCACTGTGTGTCCAGTTTCGGCAGTAGTGTGGCGGCATGAAGTTTTTAGTTACCTCGGAAGAATACTCAAATGTCACGAACATTTCGTTTACGAAATATGGCATCTGCTTCACATTCAAACACACACACACACACACTTCTATGTTGTATTTCTATGCTCTGCAGTTGCTATACAACAAATCGCCGCATTTCACTTAGCCACTCAAATTTTCGATGTATCATCTATATATTGTTATTTTGTTGAGTGCTAGTTCACACGAACACTTATTATTCCGTTGGAGTTTCGTCAATTGCTAAATTGTATGTATCTATTGGTCAATCTATTCGATGAAAACAATCACGTGAAAATTTCCGCTGAATAATCCTGAACTAATTTAACAAATAAACGTGTGCACACGGGTACGAAAGAGAAAGATGATGGGGGGCTCAAGGGGCTGATTGCACGATACATTGACGTAGAAAGATTTAAATACCCGGCTGCCGACTTTAAACATCGATAGCAACCGAATGGCCAACAAAAACCATATTAAATATCCGACACAAGTGCATAACACTGATTTTGATATTGTTGGATACACGAGAGCAAACATTTGCTATTTAAGATATTTGCCTGGACCAATGAATTTCCCTGGTAATGTTTGATCGTACGATCATTGTCCAGCCTGTGAAATCAGAAATGGTGAAATTCCACTCAAAAACATGTTTGCCACAGTGTGTTCGATGTCTTGCAGCTAACCAATATATTAACTGTATGTGTGCGTATCAGTGTTGTTCGTTTCACTTCGGTGTTTTTTTCCTTCTTTTTCTTTCTTGCGTTTGTATTACACCCAGCCATACAGAATTGTAAACAAACATTGTAAATGATGAGCACTTAGACATCAGAATTTAATGAAAGCGCGCTGTGTTTGCATTAGTTCGTTTCACAAGCAAAACCAGGCTCATTGTTCAAACATATAAAGCATTTGTAAAAAGCGGCTGCCGTAGACTCACTCACCTAGTCATTTGCTCACACAAACACACTCGCCGTACTTTGTATTCGTGTGAAAGAAATTTTTTTGCACTGAATTTTTTTTTATTCCTCGTTCATTATTCAGTGCAATGCAGCTTATGAATAAGAGAGAAATCCGAGCACAATATTGTCGATTGAAATAAAAAAAAAAAATTCATCGCATTTAATATATTCGACCGAGTGAATGAGAGTAAATGAGAAAGCGCACCCACACACCCCAAAAATCGATGTTGTAATGGGGAATTATAAAGAGGGTGAAACTGTATGAACAAAAGCATAACAAGGAAATTTATTAATTCATCTACTTTGTATATCTTTCAATTGAAGAAGAAAAAAAAATGAAAGAAAGAAAATGATTCGTTCATGGTTCATTCAAAATCGTTATGTTACGTTCATTTATTTAATGAATTGCATGAACTAACGAGAAGGTATTAGGAGTATCGTTAACAAACAAATACCCAAGACGGAAAGAAAAACATGTGGATTTGTGCTTCAATAAATGGTATTCTTAAGAATTTGTGTCGCATTGAATGTTCATTGTATGTGTGCTATGTTTAGAGAGATATCGATAGAAAAAGAGAGGCCATATTTTTCTAGTACCACTTAACATTTTATTCGTGTGCTGTGTTTGAATACGTTATACAATGCATTGTAAGCTTGTTGCGATGCCATTCTTTTTTTCCTCATTCTACACTAAGTATCCACGTGACTGGTGCAATGTGCTATTTGAAATTTTCGACAATCCTGATATAACGTAACAAAATCAAATCAACTTCACTGATGAAATCTTGGGCCTAGTCTTGGGCCAAAGGCATTTTGTCTTTGAAGAATAAGACAATTCGCCTGAATTGGTTGGTGTTTATATGTTTATATCCTCAAAATGTCTTAACACTTTTGTGAATTCAAGTGTGAGCTGTCTAATCTATCAACCATAAATATTACGGAACTCGTGAGATGTGAATGGCGTTCAAGTGTTTTGAAAAATGTATTTAGAGAAGATAGAAGAAGATAGAAGAAGAGAGAGAGAGAGAAAGAGAGAGAGAGAGAGAGAGAGAGAGAGAGAGAGAGAGAGAGAGAGAGAGAGAGAGAGAGACGAATTCCTTCGTTTTCAAGCCCATCAAAATAATTCCGCTCAGCAAATTTAGTGGCGATCTAAACTGAATTCCAATGTAATATACAATGGCCGAGTCGAACTAAAGATTTATTTGAATGTGCAAGAAATAAATATACACAGAAAGTGTAAACATGCCAACGTATAAATGCGGGTGTTAATTAAAATCACAATCACTCTAGTGCCCGACAATGGACATCGATGGGCTGGAGCTGGTTTCGTTTTTTCTTGTTGTTGTTCTGCAAATGCTTCAATACAATATCGATAGTTCAATACATGAAAAACTGGTGCCCACTTATATATCATTGTTTCATTTTGTGAAAGGTGGAAAGATGCATGGGCGCTTAGCATTTACAAACAGACAAGAGTTTTTAGTATTCCCAGTTTGCATGTATCGGCCATTCTCTCTATTTCGTTTTCGCTCTTTCTCCATGGATGAATTACACTGTAGACAATTTAGATTTGTTGAATTGGAAAAGCTCGAGATTGTTTTTCCTCTCTCTCTCTCTCTCTCTCTCTCTCTCTCTCTCTCTCTCTCTCTCTCTCTCTCTCTCTCTCTCTCTCTCACTCACGTTCTCGTTGTCGCTCAGCCATGCATATCGAAGTCCGTGCAAATGGAGTTGTAAATCACAACATTTTTTTCTCGACCAACACCTCACACCAATTTGTATATGTGACTGTGTGTATATATTAAGAGCGATCAATGATTTCAATCAAAAACAGGTGAAATCACGAAAACCAACAGCAATCTAAAACAGAAAAGAAAAAGACGAAACTTTCACTTCAATTTCGGTGTGGAATTGTTAGCCGTTTGTTTTCGGTACTATTCTTGCCGTTGACTGATTCGTTATTTTTTCAAGCACATCTTTGAATCAATTCGGAGTAATTGAAAAATAAACCGTTCAATTCAAGTTGGCCGGGTTGAAAACTATGCGCTTAATGTATGCATACATGATGATAAAAACATTTATAATATTCAAGAAAGAAAAAAACACATAAAACAAAAGAAAAGAGATGTGTTAGAGTATGTGGCAATTGTAAATTCACTTTGAAAATATGATATTTATGTGAAATGAATAAAACATCACAGATGTTGAATCTATTCAGACGATTTTTCTGAGGCGGTAAATAGTACGAAAGAACAGAAGAGTTCTATCGTTTTCATTTGTATATTTTCATATCTGTGTCTGTGTCAGTATCGACTGCAACGGTACAACAACACCACCAACAACACCACCAACATCACCATCAACAATAAAAGAAAAAAAAAAAAAACAAAACAAAAAAAGTGCTCACATGTCCTGATCGTTATCGAAAAAGCAAATATGAAAGCGCTTAAGTGGGATGGCGTGCAGTTGGTAACAGTAATTTTCGTAACGACACCCAGATATGAACAAAACAAAGTCGAGTTATTTTTCTTAGCTAAAAACAGAGCAAATTGCTTTGTATACATTTGAATATATAACATAAAACATTATGTAAATCTTTAAACATTGAATTCATATTCGTATTCGTGCACACATCCTTTTGTTCGATATACACATATACATATATTTTCTGTCGCGCCCAGTCACACACTCACACTCGTTCGCACAATTTTTTCCTAGATAAAGAGAAAAACTGCTCAAATTTGAAATGGTAGTCTGTTTTTTTTCATACTCACATCGCATCATTTGCATTTGTGTGAACATTTTTTTTTCTCTCTGTTTCTTTAGTTGTCAGTATTCCCTTCCTGTCTCTTGCTCTTTGTACGTGTTTTTGTTGTTGTTGTTGTTGTTGCTCTATTTCAAATTTTTACGGAAAAATATTTAAAATGGGATAACATTAGATGGTAAAAAAACAGCGCAATGTTCAAATGAACAATAATATATATAAAAAAAGACCAAGAAGGAAAAAACGAGGTATGGAATTCTTTGCGAAAGCTTTTTAACATATCTCAAAACTTTCCTATAAATCAAAATATGATAAAAACAATTTTAGCTAAATTTAACATTTGTGCTTCACCTATCAACCGAATGTTTCTCTCTCTCTCTCTCTCTCTCTCTCTCTCTCTCTCTCTCTCTCTCTCTCTCTCTCTCTCTCTCTCTCCTCTCTCTCTCTCTCTCTCTCTCTCTCTCCTCTCTCTCTCTCTCTCTCTCTCTCTCTCTCTCTCTCTCTCTCTCTCTCTCTCTCTCTCTCTCTCTCTCTCTCTCTCTCTCTCTCTCTCTCTCTCTCTCTCTCTCTCTCTCTCTCTCTCTCTCTCTCTCTCTCTCTCTCTCTCTCTCTCGTTCTATTCGTATGTTGGTTCAGCATTTGGCATTTAGTATTCGGCAATAGCATGTGTATACAATATACAATATATTCACAATATACATACAGCACACGGAGTCACTATAGTCAGCGCTTTTTTGCCTGTTCAATGTCACTTCTACTTTGCGTCCCCGAAATGCCATTTTTCTTGGCATTTTACGGGTGTTATCATCTCTCTCTCGTCTTGATTCCACTTTCTCTTTGTTGTGTTTTCGTTTTCATGTTCGTTTTCGTCCATATAGATCAGTGATGATTCTTGTTTATTTCAACTTTAGTTTCTCTTGCGGCCCTTTTTTTCCTGCTGCTGCTCTTTTCTTGTTTCACGAGTAAAAGTTTTAAATGGACTTTTACTTTGACGCGCTGTGCACACATGTGCGCATTGCTCGTGTGCTTTATTCATTTGCTTGTTGGCAATTGGTGTGCGTGTGTGTATGTGTGTGCGTTCGCGTTCACTTACATTTGAAATATATACTATAGCATACACATCCAGTTATACCCCAGCTGTGCGTAAAATGTTCACTTTTTATTGTGAGATTCGGATGGAATTACGAACTGAACCACTCTCATTCACTCATTCATTCAATGCGTACGTATTTCAAAGCAGTAGAATATAATAAATTTGTGTCTTAACAAAACAAGTATTTTTATCATTCTTGTCACCTAAAGTGACACACAAAATGAATTTGAATTGAACTTTTGCTAAAATCCAAAACGAACCGACAAAGAACATGACTTCAAGGATTGCGTGTCGCCTCGATCGTTCATTTCGTTTCTCTCTCTCTTTCTTTCTCTCTCTCTCTCTCCCGATTTCTCTTCCATCATCCATAATTTATTTGAATTTGAAAAAAAAAATATTGGCTGAATGTCATTTTGGTATTTCGTTAATTTTTAACGATGTAAATTCTTTTTTTTTCATTACTTTATCATTTTATTATATTTTCTTTTTGTTTTAATTTAAAATAAATCCGAGAAATAGTTTTTGCTTGAGCTGAATGCAAATGAAATGCAACTTGCTTGACTGTATCAAACAGCAACAGAGTTAGAGAGAAAGGGAGAGACAAGGAAGAGAGAGAGATAGAGAGAGAGAGAGAGATAGAATGAGCTTGAACGCACTGAAATAAAACGACAAACAGCTATAGCTCAAACTGCTTTCATTTCAACTTTCATGACAGCCACGGAATCGTGAGTTTACGCTGACATAAATATCAGAAATGTAGAACAAGAGAAAAATGTATGCACATAGAGAGAGAGAGAAGCGAAGTGAAAAAAAACCGTACGATTTTCTATGTGATTCAATCGAAATAATCCATTCACATTAATCTTCTTCACATTGGAATTGCACATCATAGTTTATCCCGAGAAAAACTTGCATTTCGACGGAGAAGCATGATGATATTTCGACGAGCAAAACTGCAAAAAAAGACAATCCCAAGAATGAGAATTAAGAAGAAGCATGAAAAAAAAGCTCAAGCTCACTGACATTTACAATGGGCGACATCGTAAAACATCGTACATTCATTCAGTATTACGAATGCGGAATATGAGACAATGACATTCATTAAGATCAAATGCACGAATTTCTGGACGGAGCATAAAGTATAGCGAAATAAATGTTATTGTCAAATGCGAACAATGATTTTTGTTGTTGCTATTTTTGTTGGTGTTGTTGTTGTTGTGTGTGTGTGGTTTTATTTCAATGAGCATATAGTTTATTGATGGGATGAAATTTCATTCATGCGCATTCCCCAATGATATTCTGAATGTATGAATTTCCGTAACAGTCATAAAATGATGCCGAGTGATGCTCAATTGGTGAAATCAAGATGCATTGAAATGGAAGGGCATCTTGTATAAATGCTCTTTTGCTATCTCTCAACATTTTCAACAGATAAATGATGATGCTCGAGCAACAACATAATACGGCCAGAAAGAAAAAAATTGAATGTAACTTTCTTGAATTCAAGCATTTCAACATTTCTGCTATTCATTTCGCAGTCATTCAAAAAGCGTTGCTGTTAAGCTGTAAACTTATTGCCCAATACGTTTGAATACGGTAACATCACTTTCATTTTGAAAAGACTCGTCGATTTCTGTTTGTTATTTTGTTTTGCTTGGTTATTGATCTTTGTATGAATACACACACACATACACACAAGCATACACAAGCACATTCAGCAAAACTTTATACCGCATGATGTGGACTTTTTCATAATCTACCTAGTTTGGTTTGGAGTTGATCGGAATCGATAAATTTACAGTGTGTTCGTGCTCGTCGATTGTTTCCAGACACACACACACACACTAAACAATGGTGCCCAATCGGTTGCCACTGTTACTGTTATTAAAGATGCAGTCTATACAGCCAACATCAATCTAGTCTGTATGGAAACATCCATATTGATTCATAATGTTTCGCTCACATGCGATTTGTGCGCTGCTCTATTGAAAAATTATCGAAAATAATACAAGGAGAATGTAATGCCGGGATTATAAACAGTCAAGAGATTGGAATCAAGAGCTCATCTTTCGTTCGGGGTGTTCGGTTACATATCTCTTGCTCACGAACATGGATTTTGATATGTGCGAGTGCGTGTTCACGTACAATGTACTCTATATCTTGAACTGTGCGTGTATTTGGCATATTATGCAAAATTTTTGAACGGCACATGTAGCTGAAGCTGTGCAAACTTGATGGATGTGCATGGAACGTGAATCCGTACATCATGTTGATGTGATGACGTTTCATTTTATTGACAAAAATATCACACACAATCCTAGTTCAATCCATACTAATGAATCACTCAGATGAATCAAATATTGTTCCACAGATTTCAAATTAACCGCACATTCAGTGTCACAAATTGTTTGTTTGCCGCTGAACTTTCCTAATAAACATGTGAAGAGGTTTTTGTTTTCACACAACTTTTGCCAAACAACTTTGCCAAATGTGATAAAAGCCGAAGAAATTTCGACGAACAAGTAGCAGAAGAGAGAGAAAGATAGAAAGAAAGAAAGTAGCAAAAACAAAAGCTCTAAAAATAAAGTGCTATGAATGCGGTGCTGCTGCTGCTGCTGCTGCTGCGACTGCTGTTCGATTGATGCTCGTTTGGTAATCACATGAACGCGAAGCATAAGACTTTAATAGGGAAAAGCATTTACAGCGCGATTGTTATCATCATGTTATCCATGCATTTTCTACAAGTAAAATGTCAAACAGCTTTTAAATCGTATCATTATTCGATTCTATAGTTTTGGATTTAACCACACAAACAGCGCGTTATCAAATGGCTATGAAAATTTAGACACAAAAGCCGCACACCCACATTTATGCAGTGAAATGATGAGTGGAGAGTGAGTGAATGCGACAACAAAAGTCAAAAGTGCGACAACTTTGCCGCGAAATGCGATGAGCTTTATATTTTTAGTGGCAATTTATTTCATTTGTTTGTTGTAATGCATGCAAATTCATTTGATTTTGGCATGAATTCGTTGCTAATTGTAAATGTGATTTTTGATTCCATTTTCCAATTTTCATTCGCCTATGCTTTTATGCGTTGCACACACAAATATATACGAACCACCAAATTATGCTAGTGTACGACCTTGATTAATCGTCGTTTACATGCGATCGACACAACTGAGTCTGACCGAAAACAATCCAGCCACGAATTACGATTACGAGACGAGCTAGTAAAAAATACACGCCGAAAATATGCGACTATAGTGTATGCGCGGCTGATGGAAACCCATCACAGATTATCGGTTTAATCTCAATTCAACAAAAGCAACACTCACTCTCCCTCACTCACTCACTCACACAGTTTAAACTTTTCGATTAATCGTATGTAGTTAGAGCCATTTTAATTTCCGTCACTAGCTATAAAAGTTTATTGCCATCGTTTGAGCGACCTTTTTGAACTGTTTTTCGAAATGTGTTCGTCTCTATTCATTCCATCCATCCTTTATTATCTTATTTAATAGATGTGAGAAAACGTTGCGATTTTTCCGGCTGATGAATGAATGCTCATTTTAAAAGCTCCCTCCTATATAAATGTATAAAACCATATAAATTTGTGGCCAGAATATGGGAGAGAATTTGGTCTTTTGGGTAAAATAATGACCGTGCAACTTCTGCCACTGTAAAAAGGATGTAGATGAAAAAGTTTCGCATTTTTACTGCCTTTTATTTGCTGAAAATGCTGAGATGAGAATGTAGTCTATGTTTATGTGTTTCGTTATTTTGCTTTAAGATAATAACTCAAATTGAAATGATATTTATCAAAAAAAAAAAAACTGTTCGTTGAAAAGAGATACACACTCGTCGCCACCGTTAGAGTCCACCGTCACCATCACCATTACCATCGTTGCCTTGGATGCCAATGCTTATGCATAAGCATAAAATATGTTTGTGAGTTTTTCGGTGTATTTCAACCACTTTTTACATAGCTTCTAAAATTCGTGTGGTTCCAATCGGACTAATTTAAAGTTGACGGCTTTTACCGTCGTAAATATGGCTATATTCATGATCTTAGAAGAGAAAGAAAAAAGAAGAAAAAGCACCATGATGCCCATCAACGTTTTCACTTTTATTATGATAAATGCACCATGATTATTTTCAATTTGCCTTAAATGCTGTGAACGAGAGACAGAGTAAAAGCGAGTGTGTGAGTGCGTGAAAGCGTGAGACTGGCAAAAAGGAAGATGGATAGAGAGAAAGAAAGAGAGAGAGAGAGAGAGAGAGAGACCGAAAATGAGACAACGTCATTACGTTTTTCGGCATTGAATGTTTTGTGAATTCAGAACGAATATTGTTGAACGGTGATGCCGTTTCACTTTGACAAGTTGTGCGCCTGTGAATTTTTTAACGGTTTTAATTTAACGTTGTTCGTAATGACTTTGTCCGCATAAGTAAATATGTAATTAGAGGAATGAGTGATAAAAGTGAGCGGGGATTGGTTTTTGTATAAGCATTTTCACGTACGCAGAGCACGCAAAAATACACGCAAATTCACAAAGCGCCTCACTCACTTTTATGTACGATGTACACGCATCTTCGTTGTTGTCTCATCCATTCGTGTCCATTTGTATGCCATCTCTTGCTCTTTCCATCGCTTTTGGCCTGTCACATTTTGTGCACACGGTGTCACAGCACTGTTGAATAGTTGTCAAATGCCGCAACACGCAGATCAGGATTCTATATATTTGCAGAATATGAGATGAAGTTGATGTTGTATAAGAGTGAGAAGTGAAACGTACAGCATATTTATTCATAAACTGAGAGTGATGTCAGTTGATTTTGAGTTGAGCAAAAAAAAAACAACAAAAAAATTTCAAAAACATTCAACACAAACACTCAAACTTTGTTAAAATTCATTTGAAATGATAAAAGAACGATTTCGTCAAGTGAATGACTACGACTCATATAATCAGCATTACGTTGGCTAAGTAATTGACCATAAAAGAGCAAGTACCCGAATGAAATACGTCGCATTCACATGCTTTTTTAATACATGCGGAATGGCATAAAAAAGATGAAGGTGGGCTATGCACAATGTACAGGATGTAAATGGATTATTTATTGACTTTCACCCAGCTGTGCAGAATAGTCCACAGGGCGTCTGAGGGGGTGGAGGTTTGCAAAGAAGAAAGCAACGCTACAACACATATAAGAAAGACAAAAGACAAAATGGGCAGTAAAAAATATGGTGTGGGAGCGAGAGAGAGAGAGAGAGAAGTTGATGGATTGTTCTTTCAAATGCCAAGATTTGAATACACATTTTCTTGTTAATACTTGCACGCAATCACCCTCGTTGTACAACAACAAAACATGGTGCTAAACTGAATGAGTTCGTCTGTGTCATGTTTGCGCCAATTTCGATCTGATGTTAACGAGCATGGATTGAATGGAGAACAAAAAATTAAACGCATCGAAATTGATGTGATCACGATTTCGTGCCACGTTTTTTTTTCTTTGGTATTTATAACTTCCTACGTGCAACATGTAATTGGTTAGCACATGCACATTGATCATATTTTTTGATGACCTTTAACCCGTTTCGCAGTTTTTGTTTTTTTTTTGTTTTTTTTAAAGTGAATCCATTTTTATCGAAGAGATGAAAATGCTACCCGATTTAACTTTGGGATCTGTTGTGAAATGATGAATCAAATAAGATGGCATTTATTATAATCAATATATGGATGCACATCAGTGTGGTGCACGGTCAAGCAACTTAAGGGGGGGGGGGGTAGCTCGAGCTCGAGAAAAAGTTGTGGACCTTTCTATATTTTTTTTTAGGTCCTCAAAATCAAAATCAAAATCAAAAGTCCATTCTAGGGGTGTAAGCGAACCGAACCGTTTCGTATTCGTTCGGTTCGTTAGACCGAACGAACCGAACACGAACTGCCGAAACACAGTAACGACCGAACCCGAACGAACCCGAAACCGAACAAAGACCAAGCGAACGAACACGAACCAAACGAACCGAACCGAACAAATCGAAAACGAAAAAAGAAAATCTTTAAATTCTCACATTTCAATCATTCGATTAGTATTACGACATATTCTTGAAAGGAAAATTCGGAATCGAGTATTCGGAGGCATTTCAATGATCGCAATCGGTTTGTGTGATGCCAGTGAACTTATTGAAATAATTCAAAGCATTGAAATATCCAACATGAAAATAAAATCTTTTCAAGAATTGATAGAAAACATTTTGGTTCAAAGAGATCGACAGGTTTTTTTAACGAACATTTTAAATTGGACATTTTGAGATAATTTATTGATTGGAAACAGTTTAAATGATGCCGTTTCAATCATTGAAACGCCTCAAAATACTCGATTTCAAATTTTGATATAAAAAAAATCAATCTTTCCCATATAAGCCATACAAAAACGAACGAACCAGCAACAAATCTTAGTGAACCGAACCGAACACGAACTAGAAAAAACGTAACGAATAAACCCGAACGAACCAAAAAAATGTAACGAACCGAACCAAACACGAACCTCGAAAAAAAAATTGACGTCCAAACCGAACGAACTTGACGATACTATAAACAAACTGAACCGAAAATGAACTCATACACAACTTATCGAACGAACACGAACACGATTTTCCCGATTCGTTTACACCTCTAGTCCATTCTATCTAGTGTAAATTTTTTCTCAATGACTAGGGGGGGTCCTCAAAAATAATTTAAGAGGGGGGTCATCCGGGCTTACCCCTCCCCTGTGCACCACACTGATGCACATGTGTTGTGTGTCGTCCAATCCTCTTTTTTTTTGTTATTTTCTTTTATAAGAAGTTGAAATTTCGAGTGCCTTTCTTTGCAACGAAAAAAAATGGCTGCTGAATTTAAAATGTTGAAATTGTTTAATGGGGCTGGCTAATGTTATTTGTATGCGATGCACGAAGAAGATATCAAAAAGTCTTACTCTCACATTTATAAGCATTTTATTTTTTTTTCTTATTTTTAAAGTATATTCGCTTATGTATATTTAAGATGTCTACAGAAAATGCTTCCCATCAAGTACATCGTTGTATTGCAACGATGAAAGGACACTATAATATTGTTGCATTTTCAAACATATATTTATTTATGCTTTTAAAGCCAAGCAAAGTAAAACCAAAAAAAACGAAATTATATCTTTTGACATGCAGAAACGTGTAATCAAAACACATCTGCTCTCGAATTCCTTTATTAAATGTATCGAATCTAAAATGTGTTTGATGCACATGCATTGCATATTTTCAAGTGAGTCAACAGACTTACACACACTAACACACACACATCCACAACCAGAATGGAAACATGCCGACTTTAATAAAGTCACTTCATTCTCGAATTTGTTGTCCTGTTATTTATACTCAGAGTTCGATAGTCGACGGTCATCCATACTGTGCTGTTGTATGGCTTTATATATACATTGTACATGTAAAGTGTACGTACTCGATATAGATGTACATCAACATGTGTTTGTGCACTGTGCACTGTGCACATTATTTTATTGCTCTTCACGTCTGTACAGTACAGTGTAAAAATATCACATACAGTTTGAAAGTTGTCGATGCAACGGTTTGTCGATACGAGTGCCTACTACACACATATATATATCCGCCCCACACTGATGCAAGCAACTTATTTCTGAATTGCCCAAATGCACTTTGGTCATCTCATTTTATAAATTCATTTCAATTTCAATTTCGATTTCGAACATCGTCAGCATTGCAAATAATGATAAAATTCTCAAGCCACATCGTTACAATGTTGGAGCATTGTAATTGTTTCGAGATTTACACAAGCGAATTATCTAAGACAGTGTTGTTCTATGTTGTG
Organism: Aphidoletes aphidimyza; assembly: GCA_030463065.1. Taxonomy (NCBI): domain Eukaryota; kingdom Metazoa; phylum Arthropoda; class Insecta; order Diptera; family Cecidomyiidae; genus Aphidoletes; species Aphidoletes aphidimyza. The sequence goes on from CM059998.1 coordinate 45,314,153, forward strand.
CACCAAACTATCGAATGTGAATCTGTTGAATTGTTGATTTATTCCAGTGAGTTTATGGCTTTGGTCACATCGTCCACAGTCGATGAATGTCTACGTGTGATACACCTGAATTTGTGTTCTTTTTCCATATGATTTGTCCCGTAAATTGCACAAAATCCAACGGGGAACGATGTGTTTGGGCAGAAGGAAGCATATCCGTTGAGCATGTTAGGATTTTAGACAAACTTGAGCATACCATTCGCATTATATAATGGGATTCATCGTACAAAATGCTCGTATACAAATATATATGTTACATACAATTATTTATACATACGCATGGCACATGCAGAGAGAGAGAGAGAGAGAGAGAGAGTAATACAAATATCCCTCTGACATGAGATGATACAAATGTAAAATATCTAATACGTGCAACGAAGCAGCACACGCAGCCAACAGGTTATTTAGACAACAAGAGCAAAACTTTGCGAAAAATGTCACAAAGGCAAAAGAGAGCACACGCAAATGTTCAGTGAATCATTACACAAACACAACTTCAGGACATGCAATAGTGAGTTTTTGCGAAAGGGGAGGATAGATAAAAAAAAGAAAGAGAAAACACACAGAGGTACACACTCTCAATAGAGGGACTCCTGGGTAAAAGATTTACGCTCTGTTGGTTGAGGAAATAGAAAGAAATTATTCACGAAGCAGCAACTTTGATTGTAAAGACTAATAATATTGGATTAATTCCATGCCCATCCTATCCCAACACAAATACGTCGCGCACACACACACACACAAAAACATACCAAAAGTTTCTTAATCAATGTCACGAAGTTCAGAGTAGATTTCGTCTGCTTGCCATATGTTATTTGACTAAAGTGACAATGATCCAATTTAAGGGTCTATCCAAAGGTGAAATTGAGTTTGTTCACTAATTGACAGAAAATGAATGAAACGGATCAGAGCCCATTGAAAAAGTGTCACGTAAAAGTAGCAAATAACACACGCATTTGATGTACCATCAAACGTACACAATGCCCGATGATATGATACATTTTATGGGATGAATGAAAAGCATAAAAGGCGCCCAAAATATTGGACGGATGGTTGGTGTTTCAATGAAATGAATTCATGTGAATGCATTCATCGCGCACGCATTCACGCACCAATTCCATCGATTTTCATCGTCTTTTGTTCATAGTTTGTTTCCATTAGTTTTTTTTTCTTTTTGATTGCATCAAATAAATTTAGATTTGTCGATTTTGTGACGCTATTGAAATGTCATGCGATGTCATTCACTTAACGGGGTGTCAAAATGTCTTCAATTAAGCTGCCCTCCCAAAAATTGCTTCCGTTCGCTGCTACAAAACCATGCACACCAACATTCACAGTCACACTTCATCGAAGCTGCTGTTTTTTTCCACCACTTTAGTCGCTCTGTGTGTATGTATTCAGCTATTCCCATAGTGTTTGACGTCACCAGCAACATTTTTGCATATATTTCCTTTCAATAAATGCCGACTATGACGCAACTGAAACTGCTGTGAACAGCAAAAACAAACATCAATTGGTGCAGTTGGTATGAGGCGATGTTTATTAAAGATGAGAACAGATGAAAACGGAGAGAAAGAGAGTGAAAAGTGGTATGAGAGCTTTGCAATGGCAAGCACACACAAAAATGTGCCATAGTTGGACTAATTTTTTGGTTATTGGAACAAAAACTTCGTGATATCATCGGCTCATAACATACGAACACATATTTTTACTGGACACATTAAGTAAACAAATAAACACACACACACATTGGCACTCATGTGAGTATAAACACAAACATAGACACAGACATAAACAAAACGCTATTTATCGATCTTATTCAAATGAAAAAAAAAAACACCGTACAAGTGGCGACCAAATAAATTGACTAACGTCTAAAGTTGAATCGGCTCACTTATTACGCCTAACCTTGCACATTTTTGTCTGTATAAATAATAAAATAATAGCAATTTAAATTGATGTGCACAATATTATAATGTTGTGTGCGATGCGGATGAAAGTGTCGCACGAATGTATGGTCGATTTCCCAAAGCCATGTAAGAATGAGCACATCGCACATCAGAATGGTGTGTGTGTGTGTGTGGCACAAATGAAACTGAATATGAACAGGACGGCACACACGATGTGCACATATCATTGAAATTCAGTGTTAACACATCAGCTCACACTTATTAGGTGATTGTGTATGTTATTTTGTATGACGAAGGCAGTAAATAGATGGAATAAAAAAAAGAAGCGTATATAATTTTGAAACAGCTACAACAACAGAAAACAAAAACAACCTCTGAAGTGAAAGTAGCTGTTGTTATACGACAATAGCAACAACAAAAGCAAAATGGCACACAATTTAAACGAACATAAAAGACATTTTTAAGTTATGTGCGTACAAATTGTGTTATAACTATGTAAAAAAGACACACACTCACACTATATGGTTATTACATGTTAATATATGCTAATAAGGAGCGAGTAATTAAAACAACCTGCTGGTTTGTGTGTTGAGTACTGACTGCCTGCACACGCATGCGTATGCACTTGTATGCGCATTGCCATGCGTGAGCCGTTACATCACCCTTTTATTGAGAATTTTTTTATAATATAATTTTTAACAAAAATGTAAGTTAGCTAGGCTTACCATTTTTCCCCATTCGTTTGAGAAAAAAAATTATGAAATAAAAAAGTTCTTTTGACTCATTTTTCTTGGTTTTACAATTTTTTTGAATTACTTAGGTTTTTTTTTCTTGACATTTTTCTCTTTTTATGTATGTGTTTTTTGATTTTATATATTTTTTTTTTTTTTTTCTAAAATCTATTTCATTAGTCTATTTTTATGCACCAAAATTGTGCCTACGTTATCTGAAATTAATACATTAGGATGATCTATTCTCACCACTTTATATGGTTTAGTTAAAGTTTGTAACTTATTGTACGGTTCCGACTTAAGGTGGACCGTATCTCCTAGATCAATTTCTATAGGGTTAGAATTCTTATCGTAGTGGATTTTATTTCTAATTTTCATTTTGTTTATTAATTTCTGAGCGTCTATATGCGCTTTTTGTAGCCGAAATTTGGCCTCCTTGACGTAGTTGTCAACGTTATAAATTGGGCTGGCCCTGCCGCATAACAGATCGGAAGGCAAATTTGGGCTTCTTGAGAAGACCAACTCATAAGGGGAGTATTTATATTCATTACTGCCGTGTTTTTCGATGTTATAGCAGAAAGTGAAATATTCCAAATATATGTCCCACTCTTGGATATTTTCTTCCAAATACTGACGCACATATCTGTTGAATTCGCGGTGGTTGCGTTCGATAGTGCCCACCGTTTGATGGTGGTATGCGGTACTCGTACGGTGCTCTATCTTCATTAATTGGCACAATTCAGAGATTACCTGATTTACGTATTCCGTACCGCGGTCAGTTTTAATTGTCTTCATTGGTCCATGAATTAATATGACTTTTTCGAAAATCGCTCTGGCCACTGTTTTAGCCGATTTGTCTGGTACTGGTACACAGATCAAATATTTTGTTAAATCGCAAATGATCGTTACAGCGTAAATATTACCGTTGTTGGACGTCTTTAGTGGTCCAATGGTGTCAATTACCAAAATGTCGAACGGTTTTGCTGGTGTTTCGGTTATTATCATTTTTTCTTTTGTGTGCGGTCTGTGTTTATTTCTTTTACAGTTCTCGCATTTTTCAATGAATTGAGCTATGTCTTTTGACATATGTTTCCAAAAATATTTGGATCTGAGCTTGGCGAACAATTTTTTCCTGCCCGTATGGCCTCCAAAAAGTGGATCATTGTGAAATTTGTTCAAAATGTCTTTTTTCATTGATTCATCAGAAATCGTGACCGGGGGTTCGATTATTGCAATCGAAATATTTTTGAGCTCATTATTCCCCACCGTTTTAAAGTCACTTATTGTGCACATTTTAAAAATTGAGTCCGCTGTGGAGATCTGCAATTTATTTATTCTGTGAATACTGGCTACTTTTTGTAGATCCAAAAGTATGGCTTTAAGCGATATTTTGTTATCCAGTTTCATTTCGAATATTTTACGATGCGCCCTATAGGCTGCTAACGTAATGCTGATGATTTTTGATTTTGACTTGTCCAAATAGACTAGTTTTGTTTTTATGCGTGGAACTTTCTTTGAGAAACCACCGTCAAAATCTGAAAAGACTGCCAATTTGCTCTTGCCTTCTTCAATTTGATTGTTACTTTTTGTCTCAGTTTGCTTCGATTTTATCATTGAACGTGTAATGGCAAATACTTCTACGTCTTTGTAGAGTTCTTTTAATTCTTCAATTGTGATTCGTGACAAAGCGTCCGCAACGACGTTGTCTTTGCCCTTAATGTATCGAATTTCAAAATCGTATTCTTCAATATCCAATCTTATACGTGATAGTCTTGAATTTGGATTTTTGAGGTTGTAGAGATAAATTAGTGGTTTATGGTCTGATTGAACGATAAAATGTCGACCATAGATGTAAGGACGTAATTGTGTTATTGCAAAGTGGACAGCTAAAAGTTCTTTTTCAATTGGTGGTTTGTTCAACTCACCCTTCTTAAAGCTTCTCGAAATGTATGTTACTGGCATATCAACGCCGTCATATTCCTGCGTTAAAATTGCGCCACATGCAAAGTCACTTGCATCTACCAATATTTTAAATTCCCTGTTAAAATCTGGATATTTTAGGATGGGTGCAGACAATAGTTTTGCTTTCAATGTCTGGAATGCTGTTTCGCATGCTTCAGTCCATATGAAATCTATTTTCTTCTTTGTTAAATGCGATAAATGTTTTGCAAGTTTTGCGAAATTCTCGACAAATCTACGATAATAGTTTGCCAATGCTACAAAACGTCTCGCCGCGTCTTTATCGTGTGGTCTTGGATATTTTTCCATCGCTAAAATCTTTTTTGGATCTGGTTTCAAACCCTCATCCGTGCAGATATGACCCAAAAATGATACTTCATTTCTAAAAAATTGACATTTTGCTGGATTCAGTTTCAAATTGAATTTTCTACACGTTTCGAATACTGATTTTAAATTTTTGATATGGTTATTTTCCGAGAACCCAATGACGATTAAATCGTCCATGTATGTGAAACATCTTTCTGGGCTTAATCCCGAAAAAGCGATAGCCATCATTCTGCTGAAACTGCTTGGGGCTATCGATAGACCAAATGGTAGAACCTTCCATTGATACATTCCATTGTCAGTGCTGAAGCTAGTGTATTTTCTTGAGTCCTGATTTAGACCCACTTGGTGAAATCCACTATGTAAATCCATCACACTGAAAAATTTTGCTCTACCTAGCATGTCAAATATTTCTTCAATCCTAGGTAGTGGAAATCTATCAGGAATAAGTTTTCTATTCAATTTGCGATAGTCAATGCACATGCGGTATTTTGGTGTGCCGTCAAGGCTCTTTTTCGGTACCAAAATAATTGGCGAATTGTAGTTAGATGTACTACGTTCTATTAAATTGTTTTGCAAAAGTTCTGAAACCTGTCTGTTTATTTCCGCTTTTTGTGCTTGTGGTAATCTGTAATTGCGTGTGTAAACCGGTTCATTATCCGTTAAGGACAGTTCTTGTTGATAAAAATTGTTTATTGTCGGTTTGTCATTTTCCAGATGAAAAATGTCTGCGAATTCGGTGCACAGTAATTTTAGCTTTTCAATTGCATGGGGCGGTGTGATTCCCCCTAAAATGTTATGCAATTTTTTCAATCTGCTTTGATCATATTGATGAATTTCGTGTTCTTTTTCGACCAAAATGTCGTAGTTTTCGATTGATTCAACTCGAAGTTTTTGGTTTTGTGTGTCAATCAATTTTATGTCTTCTGTTGTATTAAGCACTCTTATCATTGATTCAGGACCATGTATGATTGTGGTCGGAATATAGATTTGGCTTGCGATTTCTTGTGCTGGAAGTACACATGGATATTGTTTCGCTTTGACATAAAATAGTTTGAATGTTTCGCAACTCGGAGGCAAAGCTGAAATGCCCCTTGTGATTTCCATTTGTAATGGTATCACCGCCTGTGGCACTCCGGTTGGTCTCACTGTCACTGTCATGCGATCGTAGTCGATTAAGCATTTGTGACGTCTTAGGAAGTCTTTTCCCATGATACCGTGAGCTGGTATCGGGAATTCATTGTCAACTAAATGAATCTTATGTTCTATTATTAGATTATTTAGCTTAATGGCTAATTGGCATGTACCGATCGACTTTTGTCGCTCGTTAGTGATGCCTCTCATAAAAACTATTTCTTTTTGATTAATACTAATGTTTTTTGGGAGTGCTGACTGTTTTAGTATCGTTATGTCAGCTTGCGTGTCGATAAGGAACAATGTTACCTTATCGGATCCCTCGATCTCTGTTTCAATGAAATCAGATAGATTATTTGAGAACTGGAGTATCTTGTACTCTAGTCTCGGGCGATCCGAAAAACCTGTTGCTCATTGTTACCGTCACGTGAAGTGCTGGGCTGAGCGTCACCCGTCACAATACGAATTGTGTGCTCGTTGTTATTTCGGTTGTTCCAACCATTGTTGTTACGGTTGTTGTTATTTCGGTTACCGTTGTTATTGTTTTGGTTATTTTGACGCTGATTAAAGTTTCTTTGGTTGCCACCATTGTTGCTACCACGGCCATTGTTGTTTTGATTTTGATTTTGATTTTGGTGTTGGCCATTTTTCTGAAACTTGTTGTTGCGGTTATTGTTATTTTTGTTATTGTTACCATTGTTTTGATTTTGTTTTGATTGCTTTGCAGCCTGAGCATCTTTGTACTCCTTTTTGGCTATGTCATTTTCGGTTATAAATTTGCTGATTACATCACTTGGTTGCCCAAATGATGTACTCGCTAGAACAGATTTGACAATCTCAGATCTAGCAGTTTTTCTGCATAGATCGACTGTCTTGGAAATCGTCATTTCCTGAGCCTTGACCCTCGAAATGCCCTCAACAATCAGGCTTCGTCTATAGGCTTCGGCCAATTTTTCTGCCTGTTCGGAAAATTTACTGAAATTGCCCCTTTCAAGACGCATTGCTAACATTTTTCCCTCAATTACTTTTGACGATTCAGGCTTAATGTTTGCCCTTAGTGCATTCGTAATGTGTTCCACTTCGGAAATTTCCTCTGGAAGGCATTCTAATGCCCTTCCCTCGATTTTTGCCTTTATGAACTTTATGCATATCTCTTTGTTTTGAGCCTGAGCCATTGCCTCTACCAGCTCTATGTCAGTTAAGAAGCTTTCTAGCTTCAGAGGCTCTCCCGAATATTTATAATTAATTAGGCCAGATGCCAGTTTCAAAAATTCGGAATTTGTTTGAGCCATCGTGTTTTGATTTTGTGAATTTGTATTATTTTCGTCTACCAGTTCTTGCTCATACAATCCAGCTAAATCTTCCAATGAATCGTGTATTGGTTCTGTACCATCTGAATCCGTTTGTTGGACTGAGCCGCTTGTTTGTGGGTTTTGTGTTGTGGAAGCACTGGCGTTAGCACAATCTAAATCCCCTACGTCCTCACTTGCTGAGTCCGTTGGCTCTACGATTCTTATTTTGTTTTGTTCAATTTGCACAAATAGATTGTCAAGAAATGTGTATTCCACTGATAATACTTTAAAACTTTTTGCTAATCTCTCCCTGTCAACCTTTAAATTATTTGTTGCCCTATCTTGATTGACTTCAGATAAGTTATTAAAATGATCAGCAACGTAGCTGACATATATGTTATACTTTTCTACCAGGTCCCTTCTGTATCTGGCAATAAGGTTTTTATCCTTTGTTAATCGTCTACTTTGGAAATACGGTTGAACTTGCTTATAAATTTTCACAAATTGGTCTCTATTGTCCTTATATATGTCCGTATCAAATGTATTCATGATTTGTCATGTACTTAACATAAGATGTCATGATATCTTACACTTAGATGCACTTATATTACTAAAAAAAATTAAAAATTTCTTACTAAAACTAAAAGAATCTTCAAAATTCATAAAATTTAAAAAAAAAACTCGATAATTGCAAAAACCTCGATAATTGCAAAAAAAACTCGATAATTGCAAAGCAAAAAAAAAAAACTCGATAATTGCAAAAAACTCGATAATTGAAAAAAAAAACTCGATAATTGCAAAAAACTCGATAATTGAAAAAAAAAACTCGATAATTGCAAAAAACTTGATAATTGCAAAAAAAACTCGATAATTGCAAAAAACTTGATAATTGCAAAAAAAACTCGATAATTGCAAAAAACTTGATAATTGCAAAAAAAAACTCGATAATTGCAAAGATTAATTGATCGATTTAAATTTGTTTTCAGAAAATTACTCTTAAATTCGAAAAGACCTCTTAAATTCGAAAAACTCTCTAATTCGATAATCCGTTTAAAATTTAATAATAATAGTCTTTTCAAATGTTCAGATTCGAAAAACTCGTTAATTCGAAAATTTATTTGAAAAACTCTTCATTTAGAAAGACCATTTAATGTTTTTTTTTTTTTTTTCGAACAAGGATGTCCAAAATCGAAAAACTCCCTAATTCGAAAAACTCATTATTGAAATGATTTGTATCTAACTCAATTTGCTTAGGAGTGTAATAATAAAAAAAAAACTCGATAATTAGAACTGCCTGATAACAAACTTGTTCCGGTCATCTGCGTGGATGGCACCCGCTTTGCTATCTTCTTATGAGCTCCCGTTTTGCTATCTTCCGTTTGGTTTAGATTTTTGTTTTTGTTGATTCGATAGTGATAAAAAAAAATGTTCGATGTTCATTTCGATGCAAAATTTTGTACAGTTTCAACAAATGTTGCTTTAATGAGCGTTCCACTTTTTAAATTTTGTTTACTAAGTCTTTTTTTTTTTCTTTTTTTTTTGTTCGTTTCTATTTCACTTAATTCACTTTCCATGCGCTTGATATACACTATGTTATACTTCGTGGAGTTTTTGATACACTTTGGCTACATTTGATCGTCGGCGTGGGTCATATTTCACGGAATGCCAATTGCATTTGTACGTGACATTTTCGCGATCATCAGCAAAACATGAGTGTGACTTTTATGAAAATGTTCGTTATAGTGCATAATTTTTGTATGGAGTTTTGAGCTCTATGTCTGGCAATGTTAATCTGGCCATGCAAACTGTTTTAAAACAAGTGATTTTTTTTTCACAGATTTTATTCAATGTCCTTTTTGCACCATATTGCTCAAGTTCGATTTTATTCAACTTTTTTTCAATCACTCATGGAGTCTTTGGTTGGTTATTTCACGATGTCAATGTCTTTTTTTTTCAAGTTATTCAATGTACTACAATTTTATTCAATGTTCCTTTGAATAATCACTCTTTGGAGTCTTTGGTTGTTTATTTCACGGTTTATAGCACTCTTTCTGATTTGCCGAATTATTACGTATATTACGATAATTGTCATCAAGATGGCAATTAATTTCAACATATTGTATATACTTTCACTTTCCACTGATACTGTTTCGGTGATTTTAATGTCGTTGTTTATAATACCTGTATTTTCATCTGTCGATTTTGATGTTTTTCCACCCATTTTTCTTATTTTAATATTTCTCACAATACGAATAAACTAATAATAATGTAATTATTGATTATGAATTTTTTTTTTTTTTTTTTGCACAATTCCGTTTTTATTCTCTCTGGTCGCCATATATGGTTATTACATGTTAATATATGCTAATAAGGAGCGAGTAATTAAAACAACCTGCTGGTTTGTGTGTTGAGTACTGACTGCCTGCACACGCATGCGTATGCACTTGTATGCGCATTGCCATGCGTGAGCCGTTACAACACACACACACACAGAGACACACCAGACGCATACACATACATCGCTTGAAATCGTTACAAACAGCTCAAAATGTGACAGAAGAAAAAAACTGAACGAGAAAAAACAACAGTCAGAGCGACAAGCATAACACGCTGAAGAAAAATACACATAATCATATAGCTGTAATAAATTCATACAAACAGACAACAGAAGCGCGCTTACACTCACTCGATTCGCTCACGAATGTGAACGAGAAAGAGTGTCTGAGGTTCAAGATATGCTACACACACACACACCCCCCGTATTTGTGTATATGGATTGGAAAATTTTAATAATGTGTACTCACACTTATGTACTTGATTAAACAAAGATGCGAAATGACATCAAACTTGGAAGTAGCAAGTAAAATCTATCTGAAATCCCGTGGAGTTAACAATGAGCATCGTTCTTTTGCCTTTGTCACTGTTCCACTAATGCCATTATTATTTTTGTTATTGGTGGCGGCGGCGGTGGTGCTGAGTGTGTGTGTGTGTGTGGCTGTTAGTACTAGTGTGTGGCATTTGTTGTTGTTGTTGTTGTTGCTAGTGTATTGAACGTAATACGGTTTTCATCATCAACTTTATGCCATGGGCTGCCAACTCGTTCGCTTATTAGATCCGCGCGCACCATACTCAATACTATAAATTATGTCGATAGAATGAGCTTATCGTAGTCACATGTTTCAGTAAATATTTTCTAATTATATTTATGAACTTGTGTGTCTACCGCTATGTGGTATGTTCTATCATCATCGAACAGTCACATTCACACTCACTTCGAAAGACTTCAGTCGCATTTACGGTTTGTGACTAAAGTGTGTGTGTGTGTGTGTGTGTTTTTGTTGTTCTTCCATTTCTTTGCCTGAATCTTCGTCATCGTGTTTCTTCTTCTTTTTTTTCTTCTCTTTCTCTGGCGCGCTCCAATTCACTTCAATTCATTGCGAATTCACAATACAAAGTTCTTTTTTGCCACTCCAACTTTCACTGTAAATGTTACAAAATGCAATAAGGAATCAAAGTTGTGAAACAAAGTAAGAAGTAAACAAATAATGTGAATGCTCATAGTCAAAGATTGATGCTTTTTAAAGCACTAAGAATGCCAATTTAGTGACGCTTCAGTTTTGATTTGGTTCGCTCAATCGCTCTCTACATTTTTGAAAACGCATCTCCAGCGTAAAAACTTGAAATGTGTTTTTAAGAACGTGTTTTCAATCCCATTAAGTGCTGAGAAGCACAGTTACAACCACTACGAATAGCACTTTTCAATTGTGTGTTCCAAACATGATCGCTCTTCAAAAATTTATGCACTATTTTACATACACACTTATATATATATATATATCCCCGAAGTATCATTAATAAATGAGTATATGCCAAGATGTAGCAAGGTGAGAGAACGAGCGACAGTGACAGAGAACGACAGACAACGACAGAGAATGACAAAATCATGCCAACCTGAACACATAAACTCAATTGCATATTCATCAAATAAATGTATATTTTGATTGACCACTACTCGGGGCTTGGTTGCAGCCACAATCCACCTTTATATGGTTTCGTTTGACGTGTGGCACGTGACTATTTTATTATTTTACATAAAACAATATTTTGAGTTTTATTTGTTAACATATAAAATTACAGCACATGGAATGCGATTGTAAACCACAAGATTGAAAGTAGTAAGCACATTGTGTTAGAATGTGGCAAAATGGCAGAAAGAATAAAATGAAGAGAAAAAAATCAAATCACAAATGATAAGAGTCAGCAAAATGGTTCTGCTCTACTGAAACTTCGTATATATGTATATAAATTTTAGTAGTAAATAACTTTCAAAGTAGATTCACATTGAAGCATACACTTGTTTAAAAGTAAAACAAAGCAAAATCACTTTGCTGTTGAAGCACAATTCGTGGCTTGGTTTCTATCGAGACTTTACGGGTTTTTTTTTGGATCTATCTATAAGTTCACATCAACTTTCCATTTTAGATTTCAATTTTTATGAGATTTTCGAAATGGCGTCAGAATTAGCATGGCGAATGCACGAATGTGAATTTCCAGAAGCCTAGTTTAAGCTTTTTAAATATTCATTTTTGGGGGACGGGCCAGCCAGAGACAGACAGCGTTATTTTAATAAATGGCATTTATCCTGGGATAAAACTCTAAATACTATGGGCTTAAAGCAGCAACGCTGTGTGCGTCATTTCAATGACAATATTGTTGACTTAAAAGTGTATCGCTGTGGAGCTGAGCATAACGCAAGCATAAGCTTGACCTAACTTTAATTTGTTATACTGTTCTTTTGTGTGTGTTATTTCTTTCATTTTTTATTCGTTCTATTTTTTTTTTGTTTTTTTTTTATTATTATTTCAAGTATCAAATGATGGCAGATTATTTGTCTTGTTTTCATGATAAAGAAGAAAAAAGTAGTAGAGAACAACAACAAAAAATATTGCTTTTCTGGAATTCAAGCTAGGGTTATTGTACAAAAGGCAAACCCCATGACACAATTTTCATTTCGATGATATCACAACTTCCAAAGTATCAACATATTTCCAATATATTGATGTCGATGCCATCAAACAGTTACTCTACAGTTATATCTGCTTTTTAATAAGCGCCAGTTAAGTTTTGCGTTCACCGTTTCTTGTTGTTTTTTTTCTGCTATGTGCACATTTTCATTGCAAATATTAAATGAATGGCACATTAAAGCTTCGACAAGCCAATCGATACCCGGCCATTGTATTTGTGAAAAAGAAAAAACTCAATAGTGTTGAACATGTCAAAGCTGAGTTTCATCTATTATTTCAGTTTGTTGCACTCGTTCGATGTTGAGAAATTTTCTCGCGTTTTTGTTGTGCATTTTCTCTTTCGTTCTCTCTCTCTCTCTCTCTCTCTCTGTATCTCTCCCTCTCTTGTTTTGTGACAAAGCATTAATATACTCGCACTCAACACTGTTGACTCAACACAATGTTCAGTCTTGATTTTAACTTGTAACAATCAAAGCTTGTAGCATTTACGCATCACTTCCAACAAAAACTGATGAAACTCTTCACTGAGCACTGTTGAACACAGTAAATGAACTCAAATAAAAAACAAAAAATTCAATGGAATGTAATTATAATCCGGTGTGAATATGCAATATATACACGCACTTGAGATTCAGCGAAAAAAAAAGCAACGCCGAATTGTGACGAGAAATGAGAAAAAAGTGACAGAATCCACAGATTACAGATGGATACATACAAAAGAATCATATTGCTTGCTATTATGTTCATCCTATGCCTTTTTATATGGCAAGATTAAATCGATACCGGCCCATCAACAGGAGTAACACGTGCCAATATCCAAATGTGGTTTTCGGATTCATTCTTTTATTTTTCCCACCCCCCACAATCGAATATAATTTTCAATTGTGTGTGATCAGATACGAAAAAAAATGGTTGATCCAAAGATAAAACTATGGATTAAACATTATTCTGTACAATAATTCCACTTTTTGCCCGGCGATGTATGACATTTTATTTATAACGAAGCCTACATTAATGCGAATACGGTGTTCCCAGCAAGCTGCGAACATTCTGGTCAAATACCCCAATACGGCATAAATTCATCTTTTGGAGAAGAGAATACTGTCAGAAAGGGGGGAATTCAGGGAAGCTTTAGTACCCAGAATTGAGTTCTGGAAAACCAATGCCAAAATCCGATCTGGAAAGCCAGCGGAAATACAATGTAGATAGTTTTTGCAATTATAATTTCTAAATTTATGTTCAAATCATTGGAGAAAAAGCAAAAACACACCTATAACTAATGGATTGAGAAATTGCCACAGGTGGCCCAAAACCAGCAGTTGCTACCTGAAACAACAGCGCTGCTGATGAATATCTAGCCCGAATTGATGACTGGCCCTCAAGTCCATTCATATTGGATTTTTCAATCAGTGTGACACTCGTTTATTTCACAAATAGTACAACTTAGAATGGAATTTATGAACAATTGTTTATTTGGCAAGCCATAGAAATACGATTGGCACACACACACACACACACACACACACACACACACACACACACACACACACACACACACACACACACACACACACACCAATACAACACAATGAATGAAAGCATTCATAAGCTTTTATTGACATTTATTCAAAATTCTATCGACTCACAGTCTCATGCATATCATTTTATGTGGATGCATATATGTTTATGCGGCATATGAGGTTAGGGGCTGAAAAATGGACGATTTGGATTTTTTTTTTGATAAATCCACCTGTTAAACGAATTCACCTGATGATAGTTCAATTTAAAAACGAAACCAATCGAAAATCGTTTCCCACTTGAATCCGTTATCCGTCATTTCAGTGGGATCATTTTTGTAAAGTCTTTTTAATTCATTTGAAAACGGTCTGAATTGAAAAGTGGCCATTTAGTAAGTGGGCCATCTATAAGTAAAATAGCCACACGATTTTGATGATGCACATGACTGTAGATTCGCATAATATTTCCCCTGGATGCTGAAAGCCATCAGCCACGAATAAACTCCTAACACACAGCTGTAACGTTGGGCACATGATTCCCATCATATTCATTCGTTTTCGTATAAACGTTGCACGACGGTGTATTTCGATTAATAGCCAAAGGAAATGAAAATCGAAACGATTGATTGCAAATTGTGTGTTCACTTCGATGGGAGAATTTTTTTTTCTCATTTTGTATTTAGGCTCGATCTCATGGGGATAGAAACATTGAACCATTCATGCATAACACCTCATACGTAATGAGTATCTGTGACATAAATATGACTTTCAAAATTCAATTGACTGATTGCATGAATTATCAGGTCACAAGCGCGTGCGCGTACACGCGTGGGCGAGAGAAAAACAAATAACTTTCACTCGTATATCGCAGATAGTGTGTATTTTTAAATGTACAGTTGCTTTCTTTAAATTGCACATTTACTGAATTTGGGACCAGCACGAAAATCGAAACGTCAAAGTCGATTGGAAGTTCTGGTAATTTATCTGATTCGTGCACAAATCAGATGCAATGGGAAGTATATTTAGAGCATTCATGTGTGTGGACATGTACATGCATAATGGACATTATTTGCAATAAAGTCAAATTGTGCCCACTTTATCGTTCGTTCCTCAATTTTTCGATAGACACTTTTGGTGTCGACTTCATTATGAATGACACCTTTCGTTCTAGGTCTGACTCGATGTGTGTGTTTTTTTTTCGTGCGCTCACTCACTCATTCATTCATCACTCACTCACAATCTTCGCACGTGTTCATGTTTCGGATTGAGATACACGATTGTGAAGACATAAAAGGATCTAAAGTATATTTATTTTTGAAGTTCAAAGAAATCCTTTTTCTGATGAAGAAGGGTGCAAAAGTCACGTACAAAAAATTAAGTGCTTTCCGCTCTGAGCCTCGTATAGATGGCATGCGTGTGTATACACTGAACATCTCACGTTCTCATATGTTTACGGTGGCTTTTTTTTCCTTATCTTTACAAAAGAATGCTTCATCAAAACTATTCGGATATTCTTTTATCCGTTTCTTTGTTGGGAAAATCACACTCTTTTTCGTCATTAACAATGAATTTTTTTTTGACAACGATACGATGGAAATAGGTTTAATCACAAACTGACAACCACAATCACTTCAATGACACAATTGTGTCGGCAAAATATAGTCTGCCCATGTGCAATGCACATATCGTGCGACCAAAAACAAATATGTTTAATTAAGATAGGACAAAAAAGAAACCATTATCGCAAATGATATTTAAATGTGCTTCAGTGGAAAATACTTGAAAAAAATGGATTATTTTTCAATTTTTAAGAGTCTACCCATCGAAACTGCTACCAACTGTGCATGCCTGTGCATTGAATGGAAAGTAAAAGAGCAAACAATGGGAGACATTTTTTTCCGCTTTCAAAAAATCAAATGAACGCATATTGCTCATGCAATATCAATTGTTACAATTTTAACTTTCAACTTGTGCTAAAGTATGGCGGGTATTTTTTTTTAACGTTTGTGTCTCTATCTGCGTTTGTATGTATATAACATTTTTGGTTTTCTTCATATCTTTTGTATTTGCTCTTTCTTTCTCTCACTCCTGTTGGTGGGTTTTGTTTGTTTCTTGACGCAAATATCAAAAAAATGAGAAACGAAACAGAAAACAAAAACTCCAAAAAGAAGACATTTCCATTTGCACTCAATTTAAATATTTAAATTGTTTTATATTTTCTTTCCGTTTACTGATGATACGATTCTTGTTGTTTTTTTTATGTGTCACTCGGCTAAAGAACGGGGATAAATTTTCAATTTTTGCACATTTGGCATGGCATATAAAAAAGTCAACAACAATAACCAAATAAAAGCACTGTACAGAGAATATTTTACCGAACAAACACAATGAACACATAAAGGAACGACATCACCGAAAACAGCACACATACACTTACATTTTGTTGAAGAAGAAAACAAAACAAAAAACACACGAAATGAACAGTTATGAGCAGTTAGTAGGCAATGTCACTCTTTGTACAATAATGAAAAATGAACACAAACACACACACACACAAAATGAGTGAGTGAGTGAGTGAAAGAGAGAAAAATTCTATGTGAAAAGAAAGGCCATTATAAAAGAAAAGAATGGGCGAATGGCTCAAAGCTGTTAGGGATGCGCTGGAGAGTCAAAACGACCAACCAAACACATCAACCAGAAAGAGCAAAACGACAACGAAAAATAAGACTCAAAACAGAAGAAGTTACAGTAAAATATACAAATGATCAACAAATGAAAATTTTCAAATAATTGTTGAACTGTGCACGCGACGTCACAACGCAGCCACAAACTGAAATGCTCAAATTAATGCCCATTTCTATTAAATTAAGCGATTAAGTTTCACTCTTAAATGTACATATTTATATAAACTCTGGGAACGATAAACTAGGCACTGGAGCAAAATATGCGCATTGGCTGACCTGTTAATAAAAGTGTGGGCAAACCAAAAAAAAAAAAAAAAACAGAAGCAATAAAAAACTAAATCATTTTGCTACTTTCATCTCCAACAAATGTCTCGTCTATGTCTAGATCAACGTTTTCATTCCTATTTCTTCCGCACCATCATCGTACTTTCTTCATCACGCAAATAAATATATAACATTTCGGCAAATGCAAACGCAAACCGTAAAGCCCACACACCATAAAAGAGCGCGACGAATAAAATAACGCTGAAAGATTATACGATGAAGGAATTGCAAGCAAAAGAGCGAAAGATGGCTTACTTTATTCTTATTTATTAAGCATTTCAGTAAACAATGCATTTGAAGGCAAATGCGGTGTTTGTTTTTTCTTTTTTAAAGAATGTCGCAGGAGACACAGAGAGAGAAAGAGTGGGGGGCAGGCAAAGGGGCAGAGGGAGAGATCTTACCCTAAAAAAAACCAACTAATGGTGGCACGCGAGCACACAATTCGTCTCGGTTGCCCTTTCTCCCGCCCAAAAATACCATGAATATGATGTTGACTTGATGCTGGCATATTTCTTGCTATGATTCTTCATAATGGCTATATTGTATATTTTGTTTTTTTATATTTTAATAACAGAAATTAAGATAAACTATATTAAATTCAAGATGAAAATAAAATAATGATAATAATAATAAAATTACTTTACGACCATCCATATTGAAGTTGTTTGCGAGCCTCGCACATTCGTTTAAGTTCGGGTACGTATGTACTTGAGTGTTGTGCGACGCACAACAATACGCATCTCTTATCACTGTTGGCTTGTTGGAATATTCCCGTTGCCGTTATAATTGTGCCGCTCATTTTTTTGCGCTTTGTTTTTGGAACTAGCATTGAGATTTACCATCCCTTCTCATTTTGTTGTTGTTGTTGTTGTTGTTCACATCGCTTGGATTTTGGAGTTACGCTTTTCTTTATGAACGATTCGTGGCTGCAAAATACAATGGAAATATCCAACAGTCAAACAAAATGTGAGGACACAAGCAAATTATGCACGAGTAATCGGTCGTTGGATACACATCTTCATTCATTATGGCAATCACATTTCATTGGTTCTAAACGTTGTCGTTTGTTTTCTTGTTTAACGCTTGTTGATTTCGTTCTTTACAATGAACGATGTGGAGAGGCCGAGAGAAAATATAAAGCGAATCGTTTGAATGGGAGAAATGTGTTAAAACTTGAATTTCGATCTGTTACTTATCTGGAGAAAAAAAAAGAAATGCGAACAACAACTTGAAGTGTTGTCATTGAATCAGTGAAAGAGCGGTTGCTCAATGAATAATTGCATTTGATTTGATTTGAACAACCAATTTTCTGGCCACACACGAAAATCCAAAAGCTACAATCTCATTCAAAAGTACAACATTTAAGAGTGAATTTTGCATTTGTGCCAGAGTTACTCTATTATAAACACAGGCCTATAGTCGACAAATGTCTGGCAAATCCAAATATAAATACTGTCGAATCAATATTTACTGATTTGATCAAAACGATTGCCCTTCGATTGAATTTAAAATCAATTTATCACAGCATGAAAACGAAACCAACATAAATATAATGACTAACCATAATTTGTTTTTTTTTCTCTGTCATTCTGATTCTTTACAGCTAAGTGATGATTTGGGTTACGTCCTGTATTCAGCGCTCGGCTCTTTTTACATTCCTAGTTGTATTATGGTTTTTGTATATATTCGAATTTATTTTGCGGCCAAAGCGCGTGCACGGAGGGGCATCAAGAAAAAGCCGCTCAAATCAACACAAGAACAGGTAACAAATTCTATCCTATATCCAGTATATAGCTATGCAGTGGCATATACAAAATTCTTGCATGATCTGTAAACCATGTGCCATTAAATAACGTTCGCTTGCGTGCGTGCGTGTACACAAAAATGAAATGAAATGAACTGACCGTATGAGTATACTCATAGCTGAGGGGTATTTTGAGTTTTGTTTTAGGTTATGTTAAAACATGTGTAACATTTTTGATCGATAGGTGTCACACACGTCGCAATGTGTTTACTGGTGATCAGCCACATTTTGGCATCGACTGCATATGCATAGTCGGTCTAAACCTGCTATCACTCTGATCTAAACTCTGATTTATTTATATATACATTTGGAGTTGGGCTTTCTTTGCTCGGCACTTTTTTTCAAACCATTAACATTTAAGAAACAGGTTGAATATGCGTGGTACAAATGCATTTGATTGGAATGCCGTTTACTGTAACTTAATCCCCCGGTATCGATTCACCGATTTGTAAGCGATTTAATCTTTAATCAATTGATACGAATACATAAAATGTACTAAAAATTTCCAATTAATTGACTTCCATATCAAGCTACACACTTTGGCCTCATTTGAAAATCGTCGTTTTCTATCCCGCAATTAACTCATGTGCTTTGCGCAACAACCGAATTAATCAATCATATTGGCCCAGTTTCTTTGTGTGTGTATTCTTTTGGCATATTGTACACATGCACAGTGCATGCACACACAGAAAAAGCGAGTTGAACTGACTAACAAAAAAAAAACACTTGATTTAAATAATATTTACCGAATTTAATTGAAAAATCGACAATAAATTTGAGAGACAAAATTGGCATCAAATGAATCAATGGAAGCAAACTTCAATTGAATCAGACTGTGCATTATGACTGTTGTTGCTGTTTTTTTCCCCCATACATCCAACAATTTTACATTATCCGACAATTAATCTTCGAATCGAAAATAAAAGCGCGTATTGTAAATACAAAACATGACATTGCGATAATTTCAGAAACATTTGTGGCCGTCCATTTTTTTCTTTCGGTGATCACAATAAAATAAGCAGTTGCTTATTAAACACAAACATAACATACACAAAATGGAAACATACAACAACACCAATTTAGTTTTGTGTGTATTGTTTTTGTATGAAAATCATGCACCGAATACTAATGCAATCGTCTAGAACTTCATTAGACTTATTTGGTTGGTGTGGTTTGGTTTGTTTGAAATTGAGACTGGTGTGTTTGAATGAACGAATCCATTCGGTGATAACAGTCCCTACATGATAATATATATATATTGATTGTCTGCCCTGCAAACGCATTGTTATTTGTTTTTAAGATGGATATGCTTTATGTATTGATATGGAATGGAGATAGAGAGAGAGATAGAGAGCAAGCACCATAATCGAAAAGAGCGAAAAGAACAGACATAATTTTCAATAAAGAAATGAAATGTTCCTCGAATGACACGGAACGCGAGCGTAACCGGCTGCCAGCTAGAATGAAATGTTCGAAACCAGATGAAAATGTACCGAAGACATTCACACACAAGCGGCAAGAAATTGTGTGGAAATATATGGAGAGTAAAAGAGATCCCCGGTCCGCACCAAACATGAAAGATAATCAATAAATTTTATTATCATTATTATTAAATCTACATGCGAACGCCATCGCCATCGTTTTCATTGATATTTGTGTTGAAGTTGTGCCTGGGCCCTGTTAGCCTATATGTGATGTCGGTTAAGGTTCTATTTCGTTGCCTGCTTCCGCCTCTTCTACTCTTCATGCTCTCCTTTTTCTCGTCTAATTTTGCTGGACTTCTTTCAACCATATTGTACCACATGCTCATGCTCATTGCTCTTATGTGCTCTTGGTGTGTTTTTTGTTTTGTTTTCATGCGTACCGCAACGTAAACACGGTAAATATAGATATACCCAGTCATTGAACCATGTCATACCGCTATCCATGCGATTCATTTCAATGGACAGGCCAAGAAAATATATGGTACACGCATTTCATATCGAAGTATTGCTCATTCACTAAGTTTTACATATATTCTATTCTCTTTTTATTTTTCTTCATATTTTCGATGCTGGTTTCAAAAGAATTTCAATTTAATAATTTTTGCATGGAATGCGCTCACTCCTCTCTCACTCTACTGCTGTTTTTTTTTCTTTCTTTTCTTCCTCTCTCTCTCTCTCTCTCTCTCTCTCTCTCTCTCTCTCTCTCTCTCTCTCTCTCTCTCTCTCTCTCTCTCTCTCTCTCTCTCTCTCTCTCTCTCTCTCTCTCTCTCTCTCTCTCTCTCTCTCTCTCTCTCTCTCTCTCTCTCTCTCTCTCTCTCTCTCTCTGTGATGCGCATGCATGTATTGATAATAATAGATTGGTGTGCGTGTATGTTACAGTGCCTGTTTCTGTCTGTGCATGAATAGTGAATCGTGAATCGTCAATGTACGCGACATTGTTATGTATTTATGTATGCGTACATATTGCTTTTTGCCATTATTGAGCTCACACGTATACGGGTTTATAAAAGTATATTTGATCTCCATTACTCCGGTTCGATGAGATACTCATATTTTATGGTATGGAAATAATAACTATTATGTTTGCGCGTTTATTCGATGCAAGTGTAAAAAAAAACACAACCAACACTGTACATGAAATGAATCAGGCCAAGCGAATGCTTAACTGATAGCTGTGAGTGAGCTAAAATGCCATAGAGAAATGAATGAGCGTGTTCACAATATACGGTTAAATGGAAAATGCGCGAGAAATGTATGAGCAAACTATGTAAATCAGCTTTTCTATTACATTGAACTCTATTTAATAAATTAATTATTTAATTCAAGAGACAGAGAGAGAGAGAGAGAGAAAAAAAATTATTGTTCGATAAATGTTTTAAAAGCGTTCGATGAAAATCCATAATTTCGATCACTTACCACCATCGTGTTGTGAATGCAATAAAAAAAGGACTGTGATGTCATCGGCGTTGTTTTCTCGGCACAATGAAAATGGCACACACACAGGCGTACAATCACAATTACTTTTGCTTGCTCGCACTTCAGCTCTCTTATTTGCGATTCATTTTGAAAAGGTTGAATTTCATGGAATTTTATGAGGATCGCAGTTCATGCGGGCGTTGAAATGATTAAAGAGAAATCGAAATGAATCAAAAACATGAATAAACTAAATGAAAATAGCGACAGTCCAAACAAACGAATTGGCGATTCACGAGATGGGAGGGGGGGGGGGTGCAAGCGAACAGCCAGCAACTGCGAGAGAGAGAGAGAGAGAGAGAGAGAGAGAGAGCGACAGCAAGGAAAAATGCTTAAAAGATGAGAAAATGTTCAGTGTAGAAAATATTTATATGAAGTGGCGTTGAGCATTCGGGTGGAATCCATCGTCGTTCATGTTATTTCAATATGCATAGTACTGCTGTTTGCTGCTTCATTCAGACACACATACACACACACACAGCCCGAACAACGAATGTTAATTTATGATTTACGAACGCCACGAAACCAAAGTATTAAATTGAAGTCGGACGCGTTGTTTGTTTGTGGGGCAACCAGTTGTGAAGTGCTATACAATCAGGCCATAGAAAACTTAAATTCCGTGGAATTTACTGCAAGATAAATTTATATTGAGATAGGAGAATGCATGGTATTGGAATGAGGGTGGTTTCTATTTTTTCTTTTTTTTGCTCTCAAACCTTAAACAAATTCAAAGACAAGCACGAGATATAGCGGAGGATGAGGGAAACAGTTGGCTCCATTCATTTGTTTCCGCGCCAATCGTAACACATTATTTTAATCAGGGCTTCTATAAATTCGTTGTTGTGTGTGGTTGTGTCTAAGTACCAAGCACTGAGCAGTAAGCACTAGACACGCATTAATGCGGACACATTGCGTGACGCCAACAATCATGACATTTTTGTGAAAGGCGTTTTTTTTTGGTTTGTTGATTTTGTTTACTTACATTTCACGTACGATGCTCAGCTGTTGAAATTGATCTTTGATGTCATTCGTCCTTTGAAAAGTTGCATGCAAAACAATACTGATGTATGACAAAATTAATGATTCTCTCTTACCATTTGTGCTTTCACATGTACATTAATTACCATAATGGCTATGTGCGATTATGTTGAATGAATTGATTAAATGGGTTTTTTTCTTTTTTGTCTTTTTTCTCCCCCAATTTTTTTAGGTTACTAGTTTCACAACCAAAACAAATCCAATGCCATGTTTGCCAAGTACATCACAAGATAACAATCATCACCAACAGCAAATAGCAACAATTGAAACGCGCGCCGAATCAATACCAATTCCAATAGTAACATGTGATTTTGCTTCCGATGTGTCGACGAGCGAAGCCGCCGAAATGGAATCAAACCAAAATTACGAAAAAGATACGCTTAAGGTATGTTCAATAGTTTCATCAACCAATTTACCGATCACATCATCGGCTGCACCGTCAATGATTGGGGCCGCGTCAGCCACAAATGCCACCAAATCGAATACAAACGGAAACTCGTCACCGTCGACGGAGCTTAAAGTTTCACCAACATTTAATCGATGCCGTGCATTGTCGGTAGGCATCGATAACGATATGGTCAGTGAATTCGATCCATCTAGCTCGGATTCGGGTGTAATTAGCCGATGTGCGGTGGTAAAACCGTTAAAATTCCGTTTGTGTCAACCGATATTCGGGAAACGAAATCATCATAAAAGCACCACCGACAGCGCCAAAGTGCAGCACAAACACAATATGGTCGAATCAACGGAACTGGAACCGGCCATACCAAAAGTGCAAAAACAACGCGATCCCGAAAAGGAGAAGCGACGAATTGCCCGAAAAAAGGAGAAACGGGCCACACTTATACTCGGCCTAATTATGGGCAGTTTTATTGCATGTTGGCTACCATTCTTTCTAATGTATATATTAACACCGATGTGCACGCAATGTGATATCCCAGAATCTGCGTTTGACATCGCATTCTGGCTGGGCTACATGAATTCAGCCCTAAATCCGGCGATTTATACGATATTCAATAAGGATTTCCGGCGCGCCTTTCGTCGAATATTGTTCAAGTGATGTTTGGCTTATGTGTGCTGCTACCGGTGCGTTTACAGAAGCATTGAAAAAGCTACGGAACGCTCAATGGGTGGCGGCGCACCACTTGGCTATCACGGTTATCTGCGACGCTAGATACCATAGACATAGGGCCACACAGTCACATAGGCACACATAGGCACACACACACACACATAGCCATACGGCCATACACGGACACCAAATTCATCAAAATGGTTTTTCGGTTTTGCGGGGAGTTTTTTTCGTTTTTTGTTTTTGCTGTTTTGCTGTTTTGCTGTTTTGCTGTTTTGCTGTTTTGTTTCGTTTTCGGTAATAAAATAACATTACAGACACAAACACACAAACACCACATAGTAAATAAATAAATAAACAAAATGAAATTACATTACATTGCAATTGAATAACAAAGACTATGCAAATCGAGTTTCACATCCAGTCAACAACTAACGAAAAGTAAACATAACGCACCGTTCCAGCGTTAAAATTTGCGTAAATGCTATCGCACAATGCCAGTATCATACAATCATACCGCAAGTGTTCTACATATGTTATGGTATACCACAACAACATTTGCGTAGCTTAAAAACAACAACAACACATAAAAGAATGGGACAGATAATAGAGCCAACGTGAACGCCAACCAAAGAAGAACAAAACAAAATAAAAACACCAACACGAAAAAAATATAACAAATAAAGCCGACAAACAAATCATCACCAATATCCATTCATTAGCTTGGCAAATTGTACATATTTTAAACGATTTCATCTTTTTTTTCTATTCTACGAATATTTATTAGTACACTTAGTATCATTCAAAGCTAATGAAAAGAGTTGGGAAAAAATGGCAAATAAAGCAACAACAACAACAAATCACATTCGTCTAATTGACACACACACAAAAACAATGGATTAACCAAGCAAAAAGAAATCTCAATGAAAATGGAACTTTTAATCGAAACACTTTTATCAAAATTTCAATATTTTTTAGGAAAATTTTATAAATTCTGCATATAAATATATAAATAATTAAATATATATATAAATTTAGTTAAATGATATGATTTACCTTGTAAATATCACACCAACCCAATACATTAAGATGAATTACATCTAACAAGTAGCTTAAATCGTCTGAAAATGAAGTAAAAAAAAACAAAAATAAATAAAAATAAAAATGAACAAATAAAACTACGTTTATAGTATAAACTTTATACTTAATATAAAAAAACAAAAACAAAAACAAAACAACCAACAAACAAACAAAAGAATTAAAACAACACATATGTAGAACTTATGTATTAATGATAATGTATAACATTTCAAAACAACAAATTAAATTTCATTGTATATAACGAACTAGTTAAAAGAGCGTCACATGAAGAAAAAAAAAAACAAAACAAAAACACAAAAACACAAACAAACTATTCAAACTCGAATTGATTTATTTTTAAAGCATCATAATATCATCAAAACAGCAGCAACCAAAGTGAAAATGAACAATTATTTTTCTATAACAGTCTTAACTCGTTTTTTGGTTTTTGTGTGTCTTTTTTTCGAAGTTCTTCGTGTAGCTTCCTAATTATAAATTGAACAGTTGAATATTACAATTGGATTTAATGTAATATGAGACAAGCGCTCCACACGCACTGTTTCCACAATAAATAGCAAAAAAAACTAAATAAATAAATAAAATAAAAACCAAACCAAACCAAAAAAATATATATATATATACATATATATATAGCCAGTCGATGCACAAAGTCCGAAAGAAAAAAAATATCTTTAAATATGAAAAAAGGGACCTACAAAATAACATACACTCACACATCAAATCGATTGAATCGTTGAAACTTGTATAGAAGATGTGAGTTTATTAACATTAATGACAAAAAAAAAAAAAAAAAAACAAACAAACCAAAATACATTCTAAGAACATTCTTGAAAGACAAACAACAAAAATGTGAATGAAAAATTTAAAAATCAAAATAAATAGCTCTCTGCATAACAACAGTTGATTTTAAAATTACTATACCTTTTGTTGATTTATGTATGAACGATTTATGAGTTCGATGTGATGGCAATGAGTTTTTGGCCTATGACAAAATGGTTTCGATTCCAATTCGTTTATAGAAATGAGCTACATTTCACGGTTTTGCCACCCTTTCACCAATAATAAATAAATAATAAATGGCTCCCATTCAACACTATTAGCAAACCCATAATGGCCCAGTCAACCATCAAACTAATATCCGCATTCAATTTGATCATTTTGCGAATGAATTTATTTATTAATACGAATCGTAATTTTGTTAAAAATCAAACACTGTCAAAAATGGTGGCGAATATGGTAAAATATCGAACGCGTTGCACATGGTTTATGTGCATTTAAATTATTATGTACAATATAAAAGTTTTTCGTTGCATACATACATAAATCCATGGATTTAAATTTTCGAAGATTACATCTCAATAGCATCAATTGTTATTTACAAATGGCTCGCAAGCTGTTCACCCAAAATGCATGCCTGGTCGTTTGGTCTATTTGCAGTGGAACACAACGTATAACCCACAAATATTACAATTAATTTGTTTTTAACATCAAACCAAAAACACTGTTAACCTTATGCTGAACACCGCTCAAAATGCATTCGGTATATAGAAAAAGGTATTGAATTGATTTGAATCATTAATTTTATGACATCAAGGTTAAAAGTGATTTTAGTTTAATGTTAAAAAAAAACAAATTAAATATAATAAAATAAAATAGTATTCACAATTAAACCAATGTTCGACAACTGTATGCGTTTTTTTCTAATTTCAATCAATCATCGCCAATCATGTCATACGACAAAAATTGATTCACCATCAAATCGAATTGTTCTATTTCCTAACAAAATGGCTGTTTTCTATGGTTTTACTCCGTTGATTTTTAATTTTCACATAGACTAAATATGATTTTTCAATTGTTAGAGCTTTCTGAAAAATGTCGCAAAGTCGAATTATTACCCAGTTAATTAGTGGTTAGTCAATGATGATGAATTCAAATTAAAAAAAAATAATTGAGAAATGAAAATTCAGTCAACAAAATTACACAAAGCAAAACCAAACACACACACACAAAATTGGATTTATCACATGTATAAGTAAACTTTGATGTGAAATTGATTTAACACTTAGATTTAATGAAAAACAAAAAAAAATTAAAATAAATTGCAAATTTGCAACAAAATTATACATAATGAAAAACAACCTATATATATATATATATAGATAATAAGGTAAAGGAATACCTAAAAACCACTCTGGTTTAGCTTTTTTCTAGTGAATAAAAAAGGGTAATTAATGTGTGTCTCGGAGCACACATGATTAGTTTTTAATGATTTAAATTAAGGGCAACAAAACATAAATCGTATGAATCGTATAAAATATTTGGAATGACTCAAAATTCAAAAAAAAAAAAAAAAAAAAAAACATTGATACAAAACAAACGACAATGTCATGGTTGGTTTCTTCAATAGGAGAGAAAAACCACACACACGCACACACACACAACAAACAATTCCCATTTGATTCGATTTAATGCGATTTAACGGAACAGCTAATTTTCCGAATCATTTCGTTGGTTGTCTGTGTATTATGTGTGAATTGTATTATGTACATTGAGCCAAACTAATAATTAAATATTTGGTATTTAGTATTTGTTGCTGTGGAAACGTGTAGTTTGGTGTTGAGCACATTCCAAGTGTGTTTGCAAATAAATGCCAATTTTGTTGCCGGTGTACATTTGTTTCCCACCGCATCATCCACTTAAAAGTGCATGTTTCTCTGCCATCAGCATCAACACAAACACACACACATACACCACAAGAGGTCGATCATTTCACATACCCTTCAAATTCTATGAAAAATAGTCCATATTTTTTTGTTATCGATTAAATCACAGTAGATGAAATCATTTAGACAATTTAAACAGCTCTCTTTACGACAAATAAAATCCGTTTCATTGATAAATATCATGCAAAAAGTGAGCCACAATTGTTTTTGCATGTAACTGATTTGGGTACATTTTGCATAATATATTCGATCGAACATAAATTCAAATCAACAACATCAAAAATTCTAATAGACAAATATTTTATATTGAATAGGCAAATATGAACAAATTAGTGTCTCGATCGTACATAAACAAGAAATTTGAGCATCAACAAAAAAAAAACAACATCAACAACAATTGATTTATTTAATTAATTAATTAAATAAATACAAACAAGCAACTCTTTCTTTCTTCATATTTGTTAATTATGTGGTAGAGAATTTTTTTGAAAAGTTCTAAGAGAATATTTACTAAAATATGATATAATAATAGTAACGATTTAATGATAATTCAAAGTAATATTTCATAAACAATAATTTAGAACAAATTTTTCGATTGAGTAAACAAAAATAAAAACAAAAATCCAATCGTACGGATGTTTATTTGGGTAACTTGAAATGAAATTAATAGCTGTATGACTCAAATATATCGAATGAAAAAAAAAACCAACAAACAAAAAATGGACTAGAATCTGCATTCGCAGATCAGTCACATCTAATTGACATTGATTTGGGCTTGTTTTGACTTTTTCCTCTAAACGGCGTCTCAAATTCGTTAATTTCGGTTGCGTTTACGCTTTCATAACCCATCATTTCGCCCATCTGTGTGTGCTAAACACTTGAATAAAATTCAATTCCACTAATGTATTCCATTTCATCATTTATTTTACCATTGAGTTTTTTTTTTGTCATGCTAAACGAAATTATCATCGAACTTTTCTTTAAAACTGAAGCATTTATTGTTGAACCGAAATTATCGAATGTGCCAAATCAATATGAAACATTGTGTAAAATGAAAGGAAAAGTTTGAAAACACGTCACATGTGTGACTGCCAAAAACAGCATTTATTTTCGTAAAACTCGTGTCCGTATAAGTGAATTCAAACCCAAAATATGGAATCACACACCTCCCCCACCCCCTCCCCCCAAAAAAATTATGAGAAACAAATTAATTCATTAATTAATACAATACACGTACACATGTATTTTAGTCTTGGACAATGATCTAATAAAATAATTGAACAAACCAAAAAAAAGAACTTCAAACACCAATAAATGTTATTCAAATTCATTTTTACGATTAAGGTATCATTGAAGTGCAAATCAAATCGAAATGACAAGTTACAAGCTATTATTATACAATAAAACTGAATGAACATGAAATGAATATGAGAGAGAAAAAAAGAACAACAACCTAAAATGATGACAAAAAAAAACACACACACTCACACACAAAACTAAATAAAATTTAAAATCAGCAATAAATCTTCGTCTATATAGCTATTTAAATGAACGTGCAACAGTTTAAAAAAAAACAAAAAAAGTGAATAGCAACTTGTACTTTTTGACCTGTGACGCAAAATACTCTTTAATGATTGTATATATATATATATGAATTGAAAGTGTATTGATTGAGTGGCGAACGGAATTTTCGAATCTAAAAACAGTGTGTTTGAAAACACACATATTTAATGGATAACAGCTAAACGGTATTTTGGGGGGGATGGGCGGGTAGTTTTGTTAAAATTAAAGGAAACCAACGATCAAAATGAATGTTACCAGTATTACCGAAGCCAATCGACATGAAATTGACACTCGTTCTCGCTCATTAAACCATAGACATACACCATTTCACCATTCAGACGAAAAACATTTACAAATCATTAATTTGAGAATAACATAAAATCAAGCACACATTTTCTACATGTGCACACGAAAAATGCAATAGCAAATGGTACAAAGCTACTGTCTGTGGTGGTACACTGCTGGTATACCATGGCAATGTTTTAATTGAATGGCAAAAATGTGTGTATTTTATGTGCAATTGAACACACACACACACACACGCATACCGGTAGAGAGGCAAGCCGTTTTAAAACAATTTGAATCGAGATGCGAAACAATTCAATTTTATTGAATTGGTGTGTGCTGCTTCGAAAACCGAACGTGGATATTTGACGTGATTGATAGAATTTATGTTACGCTAGGCGACACAAGAGCATCTAACTCAAACATTACCTCATATTGGTTACCGACTAGATGGATCAGTAACCCATATGGTGGACAGTACAATTTCGGTTCAAGTTTGAGTGTTATTGGTTGGCGCTACGATGTCGATTACTAAAAAAATTACAATAAAACGCATTTATAGAGAACAGTTTGACATCTTTTGGCAGCCTCCAGTTCGAAAAATACCACAGCCTCAATGCCCAAATACATCTACCGAAACGACGGTTGAAAACGACAAATGTGAACATTTCCGATTAGCATATTTTGTTAGTTTGCGAACGTTTATTATGTAACAATGTGAATTGTTAATTTTTGAATGATCCACACACAAAGTCTATCCACACATTCACCTCAACCTCATCATCAATACCACCCAACAATCATTACCCCACTTGATTCATCTGTGCATAATTCATAACCCGTATATAGGCTCTTAAAATCCATACAATCAAATCAACACGAGCATTCCATTTTTATTGTCTTGGGGCTGCTGCTGCTGCTTTTTTTATATATATATATATGTATAGCAGAATAGAAACGAAACGAAAGCAAAGAAACCGATAAACTGAAATTACTCGCATTCAATTTGCACGAAACGTCTTGTGTATTCTAACATTTGTTAAAAACGAATAAAAACTCACCCAATTCGATGGTAAACAAAAAAAATATACATTCATATGTAAGAAGACAAATCTATATGTTCCAGAATCTCTATTAGATACTGTATCGTTATCACCACTTATGGAATAACAACAACAACAGCAACAAACAAACAAACCAAACTGTTCGATGTGTATATTCAAAAACATAATATATATATTGACTGTGGAGGCGATTTTCACGATTTCAAATCAACATTTTTATTGCCATTTGTTCGGTGTAAATCGTGTTTTAGCCTGTAGCCTTTTTACTGTATTTTTTTTTTTTTGAATTCAAATGCGTCGAAAATGTATGTTTTTGTCAAATGATAATAAAGAAAGAAACAAAAACCAAACAAAATGCGAATCAACAAAAACAACAACAAATCCATCTCGATAGAGTTTTTCTCGCTAACACTTCCACCACAGTGCGATGACAAGGCTCACTTTAAAGGGTTTTTTTTTCTGGCAGAGAATGTTGGAGAGAGACGGATAGATACAGATGTATATTTCCATCTCTTTTCGTTTTGTGTTCACATCTAAAAAAAACCCTACAAAGTGAGCCTTGTCATCGCAGTGTGACTTCCACATTTGATCGTTCCAGTTTCCAGTACATATACAAATTAAACTGTTGTCCTCCATGTCATCGGATTTCCATTTACAGCAATACAGCAATGTCGTTCGTACACCAAATGTGATTTGAACCACAGTTACAATGGTACACACTGTTGAATTCAATGTAAAACTCACAGCTCGATTAAACAGTTCGCTGGCCTTTGATTTCCACTTCAATCTGTTTCGCTTGGTTCGGCCTTGGCTCGATTCTGTTCGGGTTGGGCTTGAATTGAACAGAGTACATTGTTTAGTAAATAGATTTTCTTACTATACTTCCAAACTTTGATTACTAAACACATGCTCCCGGCAAACGATTTTCGAAATTCACTCTACGCGAATGAAAATAAAATGAGATTTAAACAAACAAACAAACAAAAAAACGTGCGAAACTAAGGAATTATATTGATTTATTTTGCAATGTTGATGGTATTATTTGTGGTTGCCTCCGAAATCGGATTTGGTTGACATTTTCCATTTCAATGGTGCATCACACATTACAAAAACAACAAAAAATAGCGAATAGTAATATGTATTTAAAATTTTACTGTGTATCCATCGCATGTGAGATAAAAAAATAAAAGAACATACTATCACGTTGGACTGTCACTGAGTCTCAGTGGAAATGAGACTTCAAATTACATAGAAACGAAGTGACAGTCCAAAAATAATAAAACGTTGAAACACTGTTCTTTAAAATAAAAAAGGAACACTTCGAGTACAAACACACTTCCATTAGATTTCACAAACCAATGCGACAGAAAAATTAAACCATGCACGAAATGAGGCAGGAGTATTAATTACATTTGCATCAATTTCTACAGCGATTTATGGCGAAGAGCCGCCAAGTACTACAACAACCTGATTGTACTATAGTATAATCGCAAGTAATAGACAGTCAATCGGCACAATCGATCACAATCGGTATAATCGGTTTCTCTTCGTATCTCTTTCAACCGCATTCTCATGACAGTATATAACGAATAGATTTCAGATGAGAGCGTACAGTGTGTCAAAGCGAATAAATTGAAAAAAAGATGCGAAAAGATGGGAAGAGATATGATTATTCCGATTGTAAGCGATTTTTCCGAGTGTGTGGCTATTGGTTACTCACCCTTGGATTTGTGACTTTGTATTACATCCTCCCCCCCTCACCCCTTACATTGGTCTACTAAGTAGTTGATTTGTTGTTTTCCATGGAAAATGCGGTTTCATTAGATATTTGTTGAGATTTTTAACAATAAATTTTGAACACGAAACAAAAATGCTGTCGAGTTAGTTAAATTCCGTTTGAATGCTACATTTTGTTTTCTCATCATTTAGTCATTTTAATTTGTTTGATTTACAATAAAGGAGCATCAAGTGAGTGTCAGTGGCTGATTAGGTTTCCATACAGTTTTAAGTGTTTTTTTTTTTTTTAAATTCAATGCAAATGATTCAATTGAATCAAACTGACAGCATTGCGCCACGTTTAGTTCATTTGGAAAATTCTCATGCTCATTCACATTCGACTTTAGAAATTTGTTCGCATGCAGATCCATATCTTTTTTACCTCTCCCTCACTCTCGCTATCTCTTAGTTGCTTTGGCACTCTCTCTCTCCCGCTCTCTTTATATCTAGCAATAATACGACCAAAAGGTTTCAGTGGTTTTGCAATATGCGCCCTCTTCCTTAATACATATTTCCCGTGTTGTGTGGTGTCATCGTACACGACATGCATGGCATAGTACACGAAAAATTATGAAGCTGGTAAAATGGTTTTAAAGTGCTGGTGAGATGATGGTTCGGTTAGTGTGAGCTTCGAGAGTGCGATATAAATAGCAAATACATTGAGTTATCTTGAACGGGTGCGGTGAGCCACGAACTCACGCGTGCGGCACATACACAGACACTCTGACACACACACACACACACACACACACACACACACACACACATATATATACAAAGGGCTCCCCAATTGAACATGTTCGTTCAATTAGACGCATAATCCTCTCAAAAGCACATATAAAATTAAATATTTTATTGAAGCGTTGGGTGAAAGTGTGCTTGAACATGAATTAAACCACGCGTTCGAGCGCTTAAACGGGCGGTTGGATGCACGCCACACTCCTTTCTCTCTCTCTCTCTCTCTCAATAGCACCACTGGAATGATCGTTGGAGAACACTTTGCCAAACAAAACTAAATAAATACTATTTCGAAATAAATTAGTGGAAAATCAAGCGCTCAACAGTCCGTTTAAATTGGGTTGATGAGCGTTTTAAGTGTATTCTGTTGAATATTCAACCACATTCAGTTCGAGTTGTGCTCTTGTGCATTTTGTTGTTCATTTTTTTGTGTTGTTGTTGATGTTTTTTTTTATTTCATTTTCGTTTGCGTTTGCGTTTTGGTTCTCTGCTTTGGTTCGTAATCACATTCAATGTTTGTTTCAAATTTTTGACTTGTTGACGCGGTAAACATTCCTCCAGCATCCATACTGAGTCGGTTAGCTGAACGGTCACAGCGTATTTAATCGCCTTGTGTGATGAATAAAATGCAACCGAGAGGGAGAAGCGGCACAACTGCATCTATTTATAATCACCGTTCTTCGGTTTTCATGTTCTTCTTTCCCCAATTCCCTTAAAACACATCGTTTGAAATTAATCGATTGTCGAAAGTTTGAAAACTGAAAATCATGAATTTATGGTAAATGCTGCGTTTTTTTTATCTCTCTCGTTTGTACGCTGAAGTCCCAGTTCTCTATTGGCACCATCAAATGCCATCGTTACCGTATTTACCTCATGCTGAAACGAAAACCGCATGGCTATAAATTGACCGTAAGCGCTGCATGCAATTGTGTTCAATAGCCAATACATTGATCTGTTCGCAATCATTGTTATCCGATGGTTCGTAAACATGAATATCCATTTCAGAAAAGATATGAAGAGAAAGAGAAAGAGAAAGAAAGAGAGAGAAAGAGAGAGAGGGACTAAATGAAGAATAAAAAAACAACTCTACAACACAAAATACGGGAAATTTTCTGTTACGCTTTCCACTCAACAATTTCGCAACAAAATGATCGGTTTGTAACTTGTTTATAATTGGTAAAATGCGCGATATGCCCTATTGTTTATGCCCATGGTGGCCATTGAATTGGAAAAAAATGAAAATTAATTTGACTAATGAACTGAAACAAAATGCAAATATTCTAAAGTCTATTTTATCAATGGTTTACGAGCCCGAACCAATGTTCAGAAAGCAATAATTAAATACGAAATGAAACATGTAAATTAATTCTCTTTTTTCGCAATTCAAAAGTGTTACAAAAGGCTTTCAAGCATTTTATAGACAAAACACATTCAAATTAAACAAGTGTTTTGTTGTGTTTTTTTAGCTGTTTAGTTTTAACTTATTTTCTTTCCATTGATCGTTTACAATTATGCGCAAAAATGATACGTGGTGTATAACGAATACGTGAAAACAGTATTTAAAAAAAAAAAAAAAAAAAAAAAAAAAAAAAAACATAAACAAAAAACACTAAATTGTATATTTCTGTGTTTGTTCTTATTTTTCTCTTAATTCGTTACAAAAAAAAATTAAAATAAAAGCCGAAGACTTTTCAGCGATTAGTAAATGAATAATGTATTGTTTCGTGGCAGATATAATCTGGATAAAGATAAAAAAAGAAATTAATGCGAATGCATTTGGCTTAAAAACTGCACAGCAAATAAAAAAAAAGAAAATCACCAGTAAATCGGTCAGCAAATGATTGCTGCCCATTTTTCTGTGTGTTCGCTGCTCAGCTCAATTATTACCATTACACATTCCGAATCTAAAGTTCGTGTTATGCAATTTATGGGAACTGAAAATGCTTTTGAACCGGAGATTTAATATGTATATTTTATTTGAATATTAAAAGCTAAAGTTTGGTTATATGGTTTTTAACCACATGCATTCGACAGAGAGAAAATTGAGTTTTCAAGAAAGAAAAAAACAACAAAAATAATAATAATAAAATAAAAAGATCGAAAGAAAGAACGAGAAAAAAACAAAAAAAACATACACTTCCGATTTTATCTGCTATCAGAGATCTATATAGTTTGAGTACGTTTGTTTGTAGTTATACATTTACGGAAAGGATAGTAAAATTTTAATTGAATAAATAAATTAACAAAAAAAAACCAAAAAAAGGATATTAAATAACAATAATTGAAACAAAAAACAAAATGAAAAAAAGTAAACACTTTTCATACTAAGTAACTTGCATAATCTTCAAATTTTAACAGGGGAAAACATTATATAGAGAGAAAGCAAATGATGAGAAAAACTATAAATAGATTTAAAAATTTAAAAATAAAATGAATTCTACATGAAAGTCTAAACAAATGAAATACGGTGTTTTTTGCGTTATCAATTTCCGTGGACTATTTTTTGTTGTTCCAGTTGTATGTGTTCAATTTCACGTAATTTTCAGCAGCAACGGCGGCAGCAGCAGCAGCAAAAGTTTTGTCAACCAACTTTCTACAATGGTAAGCATAAGCGGATTGAATTTCTTCGCTTTTCAGTTTGCAGTTTACCGCGTCCCGTCTACCCATTGCAATGAATGCAGCATGTTTTCAACACTTGCAAATGATGACTATAAATAATTTTTTTTTGTATATTTGCACCAATGAAAACTGAAAAAAAAAATTGTAGCAGCTCGAGATAAATTGTTGGCATTCAGTGAAAATAACTCAATTGTCGATGAACAGAAATGTGTATTTGTGTGAGTCGATGCTTTTCGTTAATTCATCTCACTGTTACGTTTTGGGGTTTGTGACTGAATGCACCGAATAGTTTCCAAATGGGATAAGTTTCTCATTTCGTTTGGTTGAATCCCAATTTGTGAAATTCCAATGCTGCACAGAGAGAACTGTCAGTGTAAAAGCGCGAAAAATTGAATGCAAGTTACACTAGACTTTGGAATTGTAATAGTGTAACCGTTCCTAGTGTAAAAGTATAGAAATGTTACACTATCGCGTTCGATTCATTCTTGAACGTGACAAGTGCAATTCCAAAGTTACACTAGATGCGTTCAATTTTACGTGTGTTTAACACTGACAGTTCTCTCTGTGTGGCCTGTGTTTTGTGCGCAGTATTCATGCGAATAATACCGAAAATTGGTTACTTTGCCGTAAATAATGCCACCCATTACAACTTGAATGAGAATGCGACTTTTGAAAAAGAAAACTCATTTAGTTGATGCAATTGACAGGTACAAGCCAAAAATGATGAAACAAAACACATGCCAACCCACAACAAATACACCACGCCACGGGTTTTATTGGTGTCGTTTAGCACAAAGAACAACAAACATTTTAAACAGTTTCCCTGTGTAAAGAGTAAGTAGAAATTGAAATAGTTGTTCAAGTCCGCATATGGTGGCCTGTGGCTGGTTCATACACAGCGTATTGGCGCTGGTCACCGTGGCACTGGTTACCGGGTTTCATCGTCCTTGTGCAGCTAATTTTCACCATGAGAAACCGAAAATCATAAATCGATTGTCAATAAACGCGCCACGATTCGAACTACCAGCTCACTAATCACCGGCCGATACAAAATGATTTTTCTTCAAAAGGGGCGAAGAAAAATGTGTTTGTTTTCTCATCTAACCGGAACAATACACATCTAAACAATTCAATTTCCTAGGTAGCTACCATTGAATAGCAGCAAAATTGTTCTACTTTCAGCCACTTTTAGCCGCATTCCAAAAAAAAAACACCAATCAAAATCCACTTGCGAATATGTTGAATCGATTAGACGCGAGTGTGTTATCCATTCTAATTAATATCGACCAATGCACGTTCCATTTTTTCTGAATTCACTTCCAACTACTATCGCGTTTTTGTGTTGAAAATTGTTTCCGTGCAGTTTTCGAGCTTGTACTTTGGAATGCTTTTGTACGGTGATCCATGAAATGTGGATTTTTTTGTGCGAGAAGATCATATCAGTCATATGTGAAAAGAACATTGTGAACATTCACCACAAACGATTTGCTCATGCCATTTGAAGTGTTGAACATCAATTCAAAGAAATTTTAGCAATTTTAGCAATTTCTCTATGTGGCTGTTGAAAATTCCTCTCTGTATTCACCTGAATATGCATTTTTGTAAATGTTGCAAATTACACTTGAATTGATGGGCGTCATCGTCATAAATCGAGAAATTCGTGTTCGTGAGTTGTTAGTACTTTAGTAACCAAAACTGAAATAAAATAATATAAATTTTAAACAAGTCTGAACTAAAGTAAAAAAAATTATTGTATCCATACAGACTCTATACGATGGTCGTCAAGCTTGCTTACGGTGTCCATTTTCATGGTCATAATTTTCATGGCTTTATATAGACGGCTATTAAACGACTTTCTTCGAATAAACAGACGCTACACAGCTGTTAAACGGTGTTCAACAACGTTTTATGTTTTGTTACATAGTTTGCCTTTTAAAATGAATTTTAATACCATTTTGCTGGCCATCCAAAATCAGGTAATTAAAGCTTCAAATTCATATTTCATATTATTCACATTGATTTGTTTGCAACGCACGCATTTTACTATGAACATAAGCTTAAAACACATTTAGTTTGCGTTACATATATATTATACTAAATAATGTTTGATGCTCCAGCATAAATTTTGTTAATTTACTAACATTCATCTGTTTCTAGCAAAGTTTTTTTTTTAAATGTACATTTTCATATCCGATAAATGTCAAGCATTTTCCATGTAAATTGATTCATTTACAACGCCTGAATTAATTGAGTCATTTATGTGGCATAGTTACAATCCAATTCGTTCTTTCCAATTGTGCTCCAATTTACAAAAATAGTTCAACTAATTTATTCATCATTGTATTATACAAATGAAAAAGTTTTTTTTTTCTCGACATTGTTCGATTCTTATCGATCTGAACAAAAAAAAAAAAAAAAAAAAAAAAACTCAAAAGCACGGTCAATAACAACAAATATAGCGACTAACACATTTCAGTCACCCTTTATTGTAAGCTATGTCAAGCAAAATGTATTATAATTAATACAATTTATAGTAAGCGTTTAAATGTAATCAAGGTTATAAGGACTACTCCAACCAAAAATAATTCTCATGTTAAGTTGTTTCCATTTTATTTTCCACGTGTTAATCGAATTTTATTCGGAATTGGTATACTGTTTCTTAGCCATTTTTCAAATTAACCACTTTAGCTATTTTAAGACTACTGCATTGAAATCATTTCCACGTAACTCAATTTGTGCATAGAAATTGCTCATGAGTGCTAGAGATGTTGACTGACCAACTTTCGACATAGTGAAATGGCTGAAAATGTCCAAATTGAAATGCCTATTTTAATTCGTTTGCATTTTTGTCAATTTTAAAATCATCCAATACAAGGGGCCATTTCACAATGGTGACAGCCTAGATTTGGAAAAAATGCACATCATCAATAATATTCCTGTTATGTCGACATTGTTTTTGTCTCTTATTAGGATTTCAATTACGAGAATTCAGTTTACATCGTAATATGTTGGACTTCTATGGCCCCCTTGATTTGATATTTGCCAAAAAACTTGTTTTTCTTTCTTTTAGAAATGTTCTGTCGAATGCTCATGGCATTCAAATCACCAAAGGCCCATAACAATTACATTCTCATTACCACTTTTCTCCGCAGAATGAAATAATTGCATAATTATGCAATCAACAAAAAAAAAACTTTGACAATCATTAGACACTAAGCGTTTTACAATTTTGTGCTTTGTCTGCACAAAGTTTGTTGCCATAATAACGTTTTGTTTCCCGTACTTTGTATTTATACGCATGTGTGTGTGTGTGTTTGAAAATGACTACATTAACCGAACTACAGTTGACAGCCCGAATCAACTCATTCTACGATATTCATGCTTATGAATATTTAAATTCCAATTAATAAATTTTTCGTGCAATAATGAACCGGTTATTCAAGTTTCATTTCATTTTTCATCCACTTGTGTGATGTGCCAATGGCAACAACAAAAAAAGACTGTACCATTGTCAGTCGTGACCAACGTTCGGAATGTCAAAATGGCAACAACCAAATTAAGAGAACCGACGCAACAACAAAAAAAATCAACATGTCTCGCCAAATTCCGGCTTTTCCATATTTATTGCATGGGATTTACGCGTATTTAGAATGCTTTTCCGAACGGAATTTTAAATGGTTAGATGGCGCAAATGAGCCATGGCATCCGTTGCCCTATTTTATTAAATAATAATGCCACATAAATACAAATATACATAAAAACAAAAACGACAAAGTTTTCAGCGACAGCAGAGAGCAACAAAAAAACGGGCAACAACAACAACAACAACGAGAAACAGCATGCAGTGGCATTTGTCAGGTAAACCAACATGAGACAAATATTCTCATTTATTTACATATTTTCGCATATTTTTCATATAAATCTAACCGTCTTCATGAAGTGCACAGTAAAACACGAACCAAACAAAAAAAAAACACACACACACACACACACACACACAATTTAAAGAAAACGATGTTTGTCGATTTTGCATTTTATGAATGTAGTTTTATGAAGATTGTGTGTGAAATTCGTAATGTATGCAATCATAGCGAAAATGTGCCACAAAACGATAAATGGTGTGTGAATGAAAATTGTGATGATCTAAAACCGGGCGTAAATGTGTCGACAAGTGGGATGCTGTCAATGTGTATCAAATACATTGTTGTGCACATTTTATGCGCGACACCAAATTTTATATTATATAATTCGCACGCATTCACACATTTTGACTATAAATGACTGCAACTGGAGGCATAACGAAATATAATTAGAATTTTCTTTTGCGTCATAAAATTAAAATGGATGGGCTGTGTGTAATGTAGACGCAGACTGCTGGCAAAATAAAATTAAAATGTTGCTGCGAAGATTCCCCGTAATACGCATTTACTGTAATTTTTTTTATTTTTTCACATATGAATTTTTTTAAGCAAATACTTTCGTCGAATGATTACGAATTCCGTGTTGAAGATCGTCACATGGTGCGCCGACAGACTTTACTACTTTGCACATTTGCTACAACAAAGGGCGTGGAGGAGGAGGGCGGGGTGGGCATAAACTTCGGTATAGGCAGCAGCAGCAGCATTAGTACCATCTCAATTTACAAACCAATTTTGATACTCAAGCACATGCGTCAATTTAATGGTAATTAATGCGTTGAAAAAATACATGTAAATTGATAAGCTTTTTATCATCCTGAATTTATTCAATGGAACTTTCTGATTTAAATCATGCATACCATTTTGTATATACTTTTCATTCACATATAAATTCAAACTTTTCGCCAATATTCATATCACATGTTGTTTTTGTTCATCTGTACCAACAAACCATTAACCAAATGTATTTCGATATTGGAAAATTGATTTGCTTACATAATCAAACCAGCTAACCGATGAACAGAGTGCACATATGAATGTACACATATGAATTGAGCCAGATAAAAATGTGAAAATAAAAAGCTTATGGAAAATCACAAAAAAAAACAAAACAATTACTGGAGACATACCGAATATGTCATATTCTCTGAAAAATGGTACACCATCTGAACGTTTTGCAATGAGCACATTTTTGCTGAATCGTTGCTATTTTCAGGGCATACTATCCAATAAATTTATCAGCTTGAATATTTTTATTAAATAAATTTATTAGATAAATTTGATGCGTCCATCGTATCGATGCGACGCTCCAAAAGAAAAACAATGGATTCCATTGATAGTCACACTGAATGTTTGGGTCGAAGTAGAAATTTGGACCGAAGTAGAATTTTGGATGTTAACTTTAGTTTTAACTTGAGTTTTGTTGGATGTCTCGTGTAACTCAAACATTCAGTGTGACTATCAATGGAATCCATTGTTTTTCTTTTGGAGCGTGGCATCGATACGGTGGACGCATCAAATTTATCTAATAAATTTATTTAATAAAAATATTCAAGCTGATAAATTTATTGGATAGTATGCCCTGGCTATTTTTTTTTTATTTCTTCTAATTCACAAACACCAAAGAAAAAAAAAATTGCTCAACAATTTGCTCATGTTTTTCACCATGTTTTTGGGCATAGCCAAAGAAGATTTGTAGATATGGGCGAAACTGCAACACAAACAAACAACAAAACATCATATGAACGATGCACAAAACAAATGCAAACACATTCATTTGCCCAATGCATGATTGCAAAGCATTTCCACCTAAAATGAGCATGTGATTTATCATATCAAAGCAACATCAAAGCCAAGCTCCAAACAATCGAGAGACATCGTATGTATCCTACGAACCGAAGGAACCATATTATTCATGTGTGTGTGTGTGTGCGTTCATTCGTCACTCTGTCTCTCTCTGAATTTTGTTTTTTCATTATGTTATTTTTATTCTCTGTCCCTCTATCCTTTTTTTTCATCATCATATTTTGTTATGTTTTTTTTTTTTGGTTTCGGATGATGTTCAAAATATGTGTATATCAATGGTAAGTAGGAGTAAATTTAACATTTTCGTGCTCTTGACTCAAAAGCTGCTTTACAAACTTCATTAAAATGTATGAATTCATTAATGCACACGAACAATAGTATCGCAAAAGTTACATTTTGTTCAACAAAGAGAAACAAATACGACGAAGTTGGGCATTTTACTGGAAAAAAATACAGCGAGCGAACGAATTTTCCATTGGTGCCTCTTATGTGTCGGCATTTCAAGCTTTGTTCAATCGCTCTTTTATTTACTTCAGCACTTTCTCACGTTGTTATGAGAAAGCGTCTATTTTTTTCGCTTTCCCTCTCTCTCTCTCTCTTTCTCTCTCTCTCTCTCTCTTTGTTGCTCTCAATTTACTTTCGTATCTTTATGAAAGACATTGAATTGTTTCAAATTTGAATTGTTAACTTCAGCTTGGTTGAATGTGGGGATTTCATAAATGTGGACCTTAAATGAAATGCCGATGTGCTTGGGTGGGCTTGTGCGGTCTTATGCGACAACAAATTGTTGCTATATACGCAATACGGGTCAAAGTTTTCGCACCATTTTTGCGTCGACCATAATTTTTCGGTGTGTTGTTTTTTTTCTTCTTTTTTTTCATTTTCTTCATTTTTGTTCTCTGCTCCTAGAGATCTCATATGATATGCAGCCGGGTGGCTGGCAAACTTTTGCACGGATACTAATTCAAGCTGAGCTTCTGTCTGAAGTATAACTCATTCGTTAAAGCAATTTTAGCAC
The DNA here is from genome assembly GCA_030463065.1 of Aphidoletes aphidimyza. Taxonomy (NCBI): domain Eukaryota; kingdom Metazoa; phylum Arthropoda; class Insecta; order Diptera; family Cecidomyiidae; genus Aphidoletes; species Aphidoletes aphidimyza. Next base: position 45,356,572 of record CM059998.1, read on the forward strand.
AATAAGTCTGTCATTTTGACCCCGTTTTTATTAGCCAATTTCATATGACTTCTGTTTCTGTTATCCATTGCTGCAGCTGCAGCTAGCACATTGGTGTGCCGCTTCGTGTGACTTTTTCCCCGTTTCATACAATCAATTAACAGCATGATGATTATTCTTTATGAAAATACCCACTGAATATTTGCCAAAGGAAGAATTTCTTACGAATAAATTGAAAGCTTTTGCGTGACATACGGCTCAATAATGTAGCTTTTCCTTCTCTGTTTCGCTTTGTGTGTCGATTATATACGCTATCAATGTACTGTGTGCAAGCACAACTTGAACTATATCTAGAGCGTAGCAATTTTAATAGTTTGTAAGTGTGAGTGAGTGAGTGAGTGATGTATCTTGGAAAGTCTTTCAAATTCACGATGGAAATGGCCAACTAGATCTCGACAAAAAGTGACTTCACTTTGTAACAATACCCAGCCATCGTTGGTTCACTTTCGGCACCAAACGAAACACGGTCAAAGAATACATAATTCGACAGAAAGCCAACAAAAAGCGAACAATGACAAAACGGATAAAAAAGTGGCGATAATGAAGAAAAAAAAAGAAAACAACAAAACAAAATAAAGCGTGCGCGATAGAGAAAGAGAGTGAGAGAGAGAAAATGAGAGTAAAAGGGGGCAAAATGGAAGAAAAGAACGCAAAATAGAATGTGCCATTGTGCCTTTTACTTAGCGCTTACTGAATTGCGTGTGTGTGTGCGTGTGTGTTGTGTGGGTAAACACAGCAAATGTGTAGTGCATGCCAAACAATGGCATAATTTGCTTGTGTGTCGTGCAAGAACCGATTGTCAGGCGATACAATAAATACTACATAGATGAAATGCGACAGGGCATATTTTATTGGTCGATTTGTGGTGATCTTATCTAATACATGCTCACATTTCAATTGTATTGACCGAAATAATACAATTTTCCTTTATTGTTAAAACTTAACGCAAAAACACGACAAGTGGAAAATCGATTGATATTTTACAGCTTTTTATGAACCTTTTTTATGAACGTTTGGTGTTTCTATACATATTTATGTATAAATATTTATACATAAATATTTAATTTGTTTTAATCTCGCAACAATGAAGAAGAAATGCAAATATTACCTGAAAATCTCAATGAAATAATGGAATTTTACTCTATTAATATGATGTATTTCCGTTTTTATGTTAATATAAAATAGTAAAACGGTTGGTCGAGCGCATCACACGATATAATAAGTTGTATTTTAAGCGTTTATCAAGAGAGGAAATGTAATATTTGTTGCGATTTCGTTAGCAAAATCGGCTCATATAACTAGCACTTTCTCTTGCCTCCCCGCAGGTGGAAGAGGTATTCACCCCCCCCCCCCCATTTACTCATTCTACTTCCAACTCTCTGATCCGGCTAATAACTAAACGACAGCATGTGCATGAGACTGAATGGGTGCGAGACTGTAATTCAAATGACAATTTATATGATTGATAACGTCAAAGTAATTAAAGCGCATATTCATCTTGCATTGCATGTGTGGCTTTGATTGCACACATTAATGAAATTGAAATAACAAATCAATTTGTCCGTGTCATTATAGATCGCATCCGATTGAGTCTTATATATATATATATATATATTTTTTTTTTTTATATAATTCATTTATTAAAATCACTTACTAGCCAATTTGTCTGATTGAGATCGGCGACAAACGACGGGTGCTTAACATTTTATATATATGTGTGTGTGTGTGTGTGTGTGTGCGTGTGTATCGGATTAGCCGATTCGATTGATTTAGTCAAATTAAACAATATTTATGAGTAAAACGTGAACGATACACAAGTGCGATATTATTGGTTTGCCATTATAATCACATCGGAAATAGATAATAACAATGTTAATTTCTATTGAAAATATCAGACGCCAAACTGAATTTCATCACGAAAAGACACGAATCCATAAATGAATGTGGCAAACTGTTACTGTTTCTGTATTGTAAAAATCAAATCAACCGAAATTTATTATTAAATTATCACATCGCATGAAACGTATCATTTCAATATTTTTGCTGCAATGTCAAGTCACTTTGGAATTAATGACTCATGTATTGTTGCGTCTGTTAATTTGGCTTTTTTTTTGCCCAGCATTCGACTGTTTTTGGGGGGAAAATGTTATCGCTCTCGATGATTAAGTGATTATATATGTCATTATTTGTTCGACTTTTCGTAGCGTAAAAACATCAATCAAATGCTCAGCCATATTACAGATGGTAAATAAAATTAAAATTTAATAACTGGAATATCATTTAAATCTAGCACACTATTAGCAAAATGTATACAATACGAAATAATTGGCCTTCGGGCAGCATGTACCTGATTTATTGGACACAGTCGAAACAGTAATGATAAAAGCTTCTAGCAATTATTTCTCAAAATCCCATAATAACTGATTTTGTTTGATAGTTTATTTCCTCCTCGCCCTGAGAATGCATGTCAACTGTTCACCGTCTATGGAAAATCCGGTTCATCAACGAGTGCACACTTGTTTGGTGTCTTTGTTTCGAAAGCGCAATATATCTTTTGATTGAGTTAAATTTGTTGTTGTTAGCAGTGTCAAGTATACTAATATGGACAGTGCATCTTTAAATTGTAGATTTGATTTTCCAAACTTACGAATGATTGATGAAAATGCACCAAATAATTTATAACTTTTCAGTTTTTCTTGGCTCAAATATCAGTTGATCAAGATAGCTTTTTGTTAGTCATTTGGTTACAATGCTGGTGGAATTTCATGAAAAGTTGAACATCAACAACAACAAAAAGAAGAGATGAAAAGTGGTCTTGACGTAACGATATGTGACGTCACTGCTGAACACATGCTGTCTACAATGTAGAGGATTCAATGCACTAACCCTATGAATTCCTGACCATCGCACAAATCAACCCCCTCTCAATAATTGCACCACATTATCAGACACATGGCTAGAAACGGATATATGAAGTGCAACAAAAAGTGTGAAGAATGATTTCCAGCTTTTTTCACTCATTTTTTTTTTATCTGTATAGTGTTTGTTTGTTCCGTTCATTTAAACCATTTATATATATATATATATTATATATTTGTACAATTCATTTGTGTTTTACACTGACCAGCATTTTTATAAATAAATTATACCCAAGTGCCCATTAAATGTGCAATGAAATGAAATTTATCACTTTAAACGAATTATACTTCATGTGTAGCATGAACAGAACAAAAAAACCACATACTCACACACACACACACACACACACATTCTGAATTCCGCGTTATAAGAGTATGAATGTGAGCATAAGAAGAACATATATATATTTTATTCTCTTTCTCTCGTCTCGGGCTATATGTTGTCGTCCATCTAACTGTCATACATACCATTTCAAACACGGTATAGACGGTATACATGAGTAGCCAAATTATCAGCAAATAAACTGTACCACACAGCGAAAGAAAAATAAAGCAAAAAAAAAAAAATTGAATGAATCATGAGCAATGCACACTGTAACTGAAATGAGCAAAATTGGTTTGGATGAATAAAAGTTTTGTGAGAAAGTGCGAGAGTGAGTCGAGAGAACAGCCACAACAAAAAATTGGATGGAATGAAATGGAATAAAACAAAATCAGTCAAATTGTTATCGTAAAATGTGTGCTAGCTTTTTATCATTGTCTTGAATCGCATGGTTCGGAGAGCGAAAACAATTTATGGTTGAATCTAATATTGTGTGTCGGTCAAATTGAGAGTGAGACAGAGAAATGGAAGGAGAGGGAGAGAGTGAGTGAGTGAGTGAGCGCGCGTTTACTTGTTGAGAGTATGTCGCGATCATTAGGGATGCTTGAAAAGGGAAAACTTTTCGGAAGGCCTCTGTCAAAATGGGCTTTTGCAATCTAACGAAAACCTTCATTAAGGTGTCTGTCAAGCTATATATCATACATATGAAGCAAGGGTATAGATACTCGTACTGAATTCAAAAAAAAAAACTGAATACCTTGTGCGTGAAAAAAAATGCAACAATCCGTAAACAAACAAAAAAATACACGGACAAACATAAATGCTTTCACACACACAAAAATTCAAATCGCATACCAATTCTATCACCACACAAATAATATTATTTAAAATCACTATTCCGGTTCGACTTTGCTCCATTCCGGAAGATTGAAGTGTCTGTCACACAAACAAATGAATTTCGACACACACACACACAATAGACCCGATAAAATGATGTAAGGACATATCAAGAAAACAAAAGCCGAAACGAAAAAAGAATGAAACTATCTAGCATCCAAAGCACTGGAAATAAAAATGATCCAAAACGAGAGCGTTATAGCATTTGCTTGTTGAACAAAATTAAATTCGCCATCGATCTATTTCAGAATAAATGACATATAAAACAAGTATTTTGATAACCGAACAGAATGTAGCGAGCACAAGGATGTTTGAAACAGAGGTGGAGGGTGGGCAGAGAGGAGGAACGAGACAGAGCGAGAAAAACAAAGCAAGAACCACAGTAAGCTATAGTAATAATTGTGAACATAAAATGGGGTCAGCTTTGGCTTCAAGCATTCAACTGAGAGGTAATAACACATATCGGAGATCTCGCCTCTCGGTCAAATCTATTCCATGGCAGAGCGCATAAAATAAAATAATATCAAACGAATTTGAATTTGATTCAAGCTTGAATCACATCTTACCATATCGCAATAAATGATGGGGGTGTTTTTCTTTAACTTCATCTTTTTTTTCCAAACCATATGTACCAATTGACGTAATATTGAACGGCCGAAACCAAATAAACGGTACAAAAACCTTGGTTCAAAAAAAACCCGAAGTGAAGTTTGTCGAGCGAATTTTTGGCACACATTTAGTTTTATTTTGTTTCATTTCGGCTATTGTTTTTCTATTTATTCTCTGTTGCGATGTCTTTCGTGTTGTCTCTTTATTGGTTTCAGTCGGCTCGCTGTTTTGAATTTTTTTTGTATTCTTTGATTGTACGAGGTGAAATAAAAAAAAATGCACAGAAAAATATTCGAAAAAGAAAACGAGCACTGGAATTCTTGATTCAAGAATCTTGAAAGTATGTGCCGCGTTCGGAAGAATATTTCGTCGAAGTTTTGTCCAACAACATGAATAAAAAGAAAAAAAAAAAGAAGAAAATATTATGAACCAAGCTCAAATATTTGCTGTATGAAGAAAGAGAGAAAGAGAGGGAAAACGACAGAGACAGAGATATAAACAGACACTAGACAGAGACAAAACAGATAGAAGCCGATGACGGCGAATCAGATGCGATATAGGCAAGAAAGTATGATCAATAATGGGAATCATAGCAACTCCCGCACGCTTAACGTCCTTCAATGTCTCATATCACTAGCTATTTCATTTTTTTTATGCCATTTGTTTGCCACTCATTTCTAATTCGATTATGCGATTATTTGTCCTCATTTATAGATAATACGGAGCATATAATAAGACGAATAAAATACACGCACACAACCGAACACGGCACAGTGTGCGTAGCGGAGCGTGGGGGGAGGGGGTATAGATGCGTTCATGTCTGTCCAGCAGTCGCTATGTGAGCACGGTCACTTTTTTTTCGGTTCTTGCTGACAATAATTTTCGATTATTTGGGCTCGCATTTATTGAGCGGTTTTTATTATTCCATTTTATGTTTGTATCTTCTACACACAAGTATTGTATTCCGGCGACTGTGTAGCGAATATCTTATACCAGACATTCAGTTGAAAAAAAAATGAAATAAAATATAGCCTCAAACACGGCCCAAAAATTGGAAGGATATCAGAAAGAGGGTGAAAGAGAGAGAGAGAGAGAGAGAGAGAGAGAGAGAGAGAGAGAGAGAGAGAAAGAGAGAGAGAGAGAGAGAGAGAGAGATGCCATCAAACAAAAAAGTTCGTATGTACAATATTCGATACAATTGAATGAAATGACGGTATTTCAAAAGTAAATAGTTGATCAAAATTGTCTTTGGAGCTGAACGCATGAAGAGCGCGGATCGCATTCAATCACCGTTGAATGAAAAACAAGAAACTTTCATGATGAATATTCCAACATCATCACCATGGTCTCTAAATCTCTTTTTTTTCTCACATACAAACATCTTTATTTGATCTAATATTTGTACAACTTATTTTTTGTTTCTATATTGACATTATCCAATTTATGCGAAGCTATTCATTTCATGTTGGTTCTTTCTTCGAACAAAAAAAAAACAACACGAAATTCTTTAAAGACAAATGAATAAAATACGGACGAGGACGATTTAGTGGTTGCAAACGATTTTTCTCATTCGATTTTCGTTTCTAAGTGAAAGCGAAACCAAGAAAATTTCAACATGTCATCGCCAATATCTGAAGTCAAGTGGTGGAAAACAAGCAACGAATGAAAAGAAAACCAGATCACTTTACATATTATATTTCCATACGATTGTTTCGAACATTTAAAGAACTACAACAACTGCCATTGAACTGGCTGTAGACAGTCAAGCGTTTCAAGTAAATTTTGCAAACTCAAAGCACATGCACATGCACACACAATTCATTTACCACATGCATATTTGGTTTGTTCAGCTGTTTGTTCAGTCATTTACAGTAATTCTATTACATGGTGTATTCTTCATTTACCGATGAACATGTGTGAGTTGATGCAGACCAGAAATACGGAACACAACGCTGATACGTTGAACGTCGAATGGAAAGAGAACGATTTTTTTTCCTTAGCAGAAATTGACTTTATGCTATTTCATGTGCGCCGATGTGCGCTGAATTGGCAAAACTTATTTTAAAAAGTGAATGAAATATTTTCATTGTTCATTTATCATGTAATCAGAGCTTACAAGCTAAAATTGCGATTCTAACAGGCATATTTGGGCGCAAATTTATTTGTGTGTGTGTGTTTGTGTTTTAGCGTTCGTACATATGGATGCGCGCGAGCGAACCTGTTGTATGTCTGTGCATTCGTGTGTGAAAAAGCTCTTGTGAGCGCGCAACAAAAAAAAGCGAAGTTAATCAATCAATAAAAAAAGAGCATGCTGTACATAAAAGAATGAAGTAATTGAAAAAAAAGAACAAAGTAATTGGTGTGCAGTGTATATTTTATGAGCTTATTGTTTTCAGATTGAGCTTCTCGGTTCCACTCATTCAATCTGCGTCTCTGTCACGCACATACCCAGTCTCATTGTGCCAAATTTGCAATCACTGAAGACAAAGAATTACTTTTCTATTTTATTAATAAACTTCACATACACTCAATTTGTTAATTATGATTTACGGAGATTCCGTTCAACGATAACATTTCATCATTTATTATCTGCATGGCCTGAGTGGTGGTTTGCATTGTAGCAGCTTGGCTGGAGCTGTCTTTTTTTTCTTCTTTGCACTCCCTTTCTCTATCCATCTCGTTCCATATTCCAATCCATTGTTACATATTACCACTGTGCCATTTCTATTTGTGTGCGCGCTTCGTTGCGTTTGTGTGTTTTTTTCCTTTTCGGTTCCTGTTCGTTTATTGTGCATTGGCTGCCTCTAACAATCCCATAAAGATTTGCTTAACACAATCAGCAAGATTATTTACGATCATATAAACAAATGGCGTGTACCAAGACATCGTGGTCGAACGATGAGAATATACGCCACGCACCGTCGAAAAAAGAGCGACAGAGAGAGAGAGAGAGAGAGAGAGAAAAAAAGAGAAGAAGAAGACAACCATGACAATGATGTCGACGTAGGAAAACGATAAATAACAAAGGAAAAGAAACCAAACTGGGTGTACGATTTGCTCGAATGATCTAATTTGGACATTGACATCAACAGCGAACAATTACAGGTGCGGGAAGCGATGTGAAAAGTGAGCAGCCAGCAAAGCAACTGAAACAACACCACAAGCGATGTGTAGAAATGAGAGAAAAAAAAGAAGCACATTCGATGTCCTCGTCCAACAACAGCTCAACGAACACGTTGTTCATAATACGATAAACACACACACACCATCAGAATGTTACTGTGATATACGCATCGAATGGGAGGCATACGACATACGACATGAGCGATAATAAAATATTTTCGGATGACCTACACCTTACAGGTGGCAATGATTTATGGTTATTCTTTCGCCATAGCCACCGCCGTCGTTGTCGTCATCTTGGCCGTGTCGCAGCTTTACCAGGCACTAAGCCATCCATCGTCAATGTGTTGTTTTCACTGATGTCGATGCTGATGCTGAAGCTGACTGTTGTTGTTTTTTTTTTGGCTGTGTGGTTGATGCTCTGTGCTTGGTCGATCCCCACTTTTCGTTGAGTACACTTTCATTCTTTTAATTCAGTAATCGCCCAGCATCCGACCTGATGCTATACCAGCATTTTCAACGTGTGAATTGGTTTATGTGTGTTCTCATGTTCATGTGTACGCCGATATGGCCGAATGATAAAAATGATATGTATCCATTTCATTAGCAGATCACCTATTCTATTCTACCCTCTATCAATGTGCTGCTGCTGCTGCTGATGATGATGATGCTGCTGCTGCTGCTGCTGCTGCTTCTGTTGTTACTGCTTCCGGTGCTGGCGAAGATGGTGTTTCACTATTATTTCTAATATTGTTATTAGATTTAAGAGCCCTACAGAAATTGGCGACCGGGAACGAATACGTATTGAATGAACGAATGTACAACGTGTTTGGCATTCCTTTGCAATTGGCATCCAAGTGAAATGTTATTTTCAACAACATTATCGATTTATTCCATATTTTATGTGTATGAAATATCTACACACAATGTACACTTTGGCCGCGAACAAACTTGAGAGCTTCAATGAGAGGGATGGAACCAGAATTACATAATTTTCAATGGAGGGAGCAAAATAAAAAAATGGGAAAAAAAAGATGAAAAAAAAATAAATATATATCATCGAATAAAGCTCTTAAAGCATTTCCGTAGCACGAAGTTTGTTTATTTTTCGATGAAATCAAAATCAATGCAGAAAAGCAATCGAGCGCATTTTGTTGTTGCCTAGGTTTTGTTGTTATACTACACACAATGGCCAAGTAAATTCTTTTCTTGGCTATCTTTATCATCAGCAATTTTAACTAAATTCATACTGACACACACACACACACACACACGCCCACTCACACTTACATCACCATCATTCCATTTCATACTTCATAATTCGTGGTTTGCTGCTGCAAAATGATGAGTTCGAATGTGCAAAATCTTTCGTCATCGCCTTACCTTAAATGTGATATTCGAACTCTCTTATTTCGCTGCCGAGCTTGATTCATCTTTTGAATGTAACAGTTGTTGTTGTTGGCATCACCGTTTTCGCCGTCATCGTTTGTTTTTTTTTCGCTCAGTTATACGAGTTACTGTGGATTTAAGCATTCATTTGGAACAAATGGACATTCGAAATGGATCGACATTAAGTAATGGTGCATTCGCATCACCATCTCTCCGCGTTCCTCTTCACAATATGGACATGATTCGATTGCTTTTGCTCATTCACTAAGATTCCTCGGTTTCGATTTCGGTACAGTAAACTCACAAGCAAACACACACACACACACACACACACACACACACACACACACACACACACACACACACACACACACACACACACACACACACACACACACACTTAAAACTGCGGCGAAGTGGGTCACATAGCCAAGGCCTGCAAAAACGAAGCCAAGTGCTTGTTGTGCAAAGGAGAAGGCAGCAAACACGCGACAGGAGGACGAAACTGCCCAGAGGATAAGGAGGCAGCAACAAAGAAATGAACATGAGGATTACACAAGTAAACCTCAACCACTGTGACACAGCACAACAGCGTCTCTATCAATCCTCGATAGAATCCAGCTATGACGTAGCGATTATCGCTGAACCCTACCAAGTACCCGAGGGGAACGGTAAATGGATAGCTGACAAATCCGGAAAGGCCGCAATAACCGTGATGGGGAAATTCCCCATCCAGGAAATTATTTCATGTGACGAAGAGGGCTTCGTGATAGCAGTAATAAACGGCATCGTCATTTGTAGTTGCTACGCGCCCCCGAGTTGGCCCATTGAACAGTTCGATAGAATGCTCGACGGGCTTACGGAAAAACTGATCGCAAAACCAGCGGTCGTAGTTGGCGGAGATTTTAATGCATGGGCGAAAGAATGGGGTAGCAGAGTCACAAACACGAGAGGCTTCAGTTTGCTTGAAGCCCTTGCAAAGCTGGACGTAAGTCTAGCCAATGTGGGAACAACGAGCACGTTTCACAGAAATGACTGCGAATCCATAATAGACGTGACATTCTGTAGTCCAAACCTGATGCAGAACTTGGGCTGGAAGGTATGCGGGAAAAATCACAGTCGGAGAACATGAAATAACTTCAGAAAGACATCTGAAGTACCTCGGAGTAATGTTGGACGACCGTCTGAATTTCAACGAACACGTTGAGTACATCTGTGAAAGGGCAGCCAAGGCCCACACAGCAATAGCGAGAATAATGCCGAACACGTATGGCCCAAGAAGCAGCAGAAGGCGCCTCCTAGCAAGCGTCACCACGTCTCAGCTGAGATACGGCGGCCCAGCATGGTCAAACGCGCTAGAGACAAAGAGAAATCAGGTACTGTTCAACAGAGTACACAGATTATCAGCGATGAGAGTAGCGAGCGCGTACAGGACCATATCTTACGATGCGGTCTGCGTACTAGCGGGCATGACGCCTATCACCATAACGATTGGCGAGGACAGCCAGTGCTACATCCAAAGAACGACAAACGAGCTAAGTGCTCGACAAAAGCGAAAGCAAGCAAGAGAGGAGTCGATGCGAAGATGGCAGACGGAATGGATCGCCTCAGAAAAGCCAGATGGACCAACCGGCTGATCCCAAATATAGATAACACGGTGAAATAAATTTTGACCTGACCCAGTTCCTCTCAGGTCACGGGTGTTACAAAGAGGTCTGAAGTACCTCCACAGATTTAGGCATGCAAGATCACCCTTCTGCCATAACTGTGAACAAACCGAAGAAACGGCCGACCACGTAGTCTTTTTCTGCCCCCGATTCGAATCAGAACGAGCGGAGATGATGGCCCAGGTGGGGCAAAACACAAACGCGGAGAATGTGGTACAGAAAATGTGCGCAGACGAGAGCACATGGAATGCAGTAGGAAACGCAGTTGCCAAAATTATGTCCAGACTAAGGACAAAATGGAACGAAGACCAAGCAACAACAGAACACGAAGGAGATTCAGAAATAGAAACGACGGGCGCGTGAGCGCAGCAGACCCCCCCGAAATAATACCTAACGGTGGTCCCGGGGAGGATCGGCAGGAGAACAGGAGGAAAAAAAAACACACACACACACTTATTATGACTAAAATTGTGAATGCTGTTTATCGATGCGAGTGTTTTTGTTGTGCTTTTATTGCTTCGATTGCGATGAAATGAAAGCGTACTGATTGATGAATTGAAATGGGTGCAAAGGATGAAATTGTGCTTGGAAAACGATTGAAGGAGCGAGTTTTTGCCTAATGTAATTTTTTTTTTTTTTTGCTTTTGTTGTGGCCATGTTTCCGAATCGAACCATTAAACCGACCAACTAACCGATGAAAAGGCGTAAAGTATTTTTCGTATATATGTTTTGCATGAAGTTTTGGTAGATGGTGTTTGTGCATTTGTGCCTAGTGAACGTATTCACATTGCCCGAGAGCGTGTTGGGGAAATCAAATCGATTTAAATAATAATGAATAACAATTCGATAGCGAGGGGAAGCAACAGAGGGAGGAAAGAGAGGGTGTGCCGTGAAGTGATTTTCGATAGTGGTCAAATCGTGACAGTAATGAAACAGATTGACGAAATGAATGATGTTTGCAATCGATGTAATTCTTCTTTTTTCTCTCTCTCTCTCTTTTTCTCACCCGTTGTACACTTTCTGCCAAATTGGCAATGAATCGCCCGATAAAATGGACCACAAGCGACAGAGATTCGGTCCAGGGGCATTGAACATTAACCACCATTCTATACTATGCGCTAAAAGCATAGTTTATTTTCCGAATATGTACAGTAAACCCTCTAATTGGCGGAATCTCAAGAGGACCAAATAAAAAAAAAATCCCGTTATCTATAGTTATCCGATAAATAGAGTAATAATATTGCACTACAAATTTCAACGGTGAAAATGCTATTCGTCTGTAAATTAAAGGTTTTCCGCTAAATAGCGTTTCCGTTAATTAGAGGTTTTACTGTATAAACTATGGTGCAATAAGTTAATTAATTGGATTATTTTTTATGAATTCGGTGTGTGAGATTTGCAACTCTCCATTCATTCATTTTATATGAATTGTCATCGTTACGCTTCCACAAATTTAAGCAACTGATTCAATATAAAAGCGTTCGATCCTCGTCCCCATAAAAAGAACTCAATTTGTAACTGAAAATTGCAAACGCGTCTGTGGTCTGGTTGCAGACACAGTCTTTTGAACCAATCGCTATTTGTGTGTGCGATTTTTTTTCCACATCGTCACCAACTCGATTTCATTATGGAAAAAATGCACGTTTGCACTTGCCCTTGCAAATAGAATCCCAGCCATACTCACACACACACACACCCACAGTAATTCAAAGTGCATAAACATAAACTACAGCGAGTATTTTTGTCATTCATCAGATTTTATTTGCGACATTATTCTTTCATCGCAAATTGCACATTCAATCGTGCTTTCATTTATCAGGGGAATAACAAAGATGAGAAGAAGAAAAAAAAAACGCTTCGAACTAACCATTTTGAGTGTCCTTCGTCGTTAATTTTTGTATGCGTCAAACACATACTCGTTTTACGTAATCAAAAGGAATTCATTTTTATAGATAAAACTTTTGCATGGGAGCATTCAGGAAAATCGTGCTTTTTGAGGTATGAACGCCTAACAGGTACGAGATTATATGCGTTGAATGCATGAATGAACAACGGTCAATAGAAAGAATTTCGTTGAGTAATTAAATATAAAATGTCACCATTTTATGGTTAGATCTATGGTAACACGATACCTCGGTCGAAAATCTCGATTACAAAATCTAAAACGGTATAAACAGTGAAACATGGCCCACAAGAAGATATGCAGGTTTCTCTCTCGCTCTCTCTCTCTCAAACATAAAGCCTAGACACTTTTTGAAAATATTAGCGTTTCTATGGCCTTAAGCCAAATGTGTGTTTACATACAAATGTGTGAGCTCAACCGGTACAAGTATTACTAATGTCATTTCATTCAAATCCACTGTAGAACGACTTCTCCGTGATAAATGTAAAATTATTTTTTTTTTTGAGTGAGTTTTGTCGAGCCACTAATTGAACATATCCTCGAGCTTTCAATAAACACAACCTAAATAGATAAAAGGCAGAGCGAGAGCCAAAAATGAGATAGAGTGATGCGGTTGCGTTAGAAAGAGAGACGGAGCCAACTGAAAAATGTGACTTAATTAAAAACATTTTATTTAAGTTTCCGTTTTGATAGTTTGGATTATGTTGTAGCACATAGATACTACGTTCTCTGTTGGACTTGAGGTTCTGATATTGATATAAATTGCTTTCGGTGTTGTTTGAATCTTATTGTATTGTGTGTTCGGTAGGGCAACAGAGACACCGAGATCGATGGGCACGACATGAATTGTGAACTTGAACGAATTTCGATTGATAATAATCGTGTTTATCGAAACTTTTCAAATTGTTGTTGTTTTTTTTTATTTACTCTCAATACACATTTATGAACTTTTAGGGCCACTGATTGTTCAGCGTAAACAACAGCAACAAAAACAACATGAACAACAAAAACAACAAGAACATCAAACCAATTCTCCATTTCGGTCGAATGGTTGTCGTGTTCGTTATTTGTGTTATTTATGCATAATGCAGTATATGAACGGAGATAGCATATTTCCTCTTTTCTCTTTCACACTTATTCTCGATTGGTTTTCGTCAGATCTTTCTGGATTTATGGTATACGTATTTCTATAACTGTGTGAGACACAAAAGAGCGTCCGTTCAGAACTATAATCAACTATCGGTGTACGGTTTTTGGATGGCACAGTTGAAAGTATAGTATGTAATGAGCCAAATGTATAAGATTGAACTCACAATTTCCTCATTCTGACCGATGAAACAAAGTGTGTCTGTGTGTATCTGTGTGTGTATCTCTCTGTGTGTGTTGTGTTTGTGTTTGTATGTGTATGTTCAACTTCGAATTTTGAAGCCCGAAGCCGCGTTTGTATAAATTTAACATTAACCCAAACAGAAAATGAAATAATTTCGTATTTAACATTCAGCATGTGAATATGACCACTAAACCACTTAATCCATTTTCAAAATATATGGCCGCATGCTTTTGGTTAACTGAACGTATTAGTGTTTCCGTTTGGCCCTTGGTCCATATGGATATAAGCATGCTAGTGGTAACATATGTGCGCGTTGCCATTCTGACTCAGCTTTTGTTCGACGTCATGTCTGTGTGAAGTGTGTGTGATATGTGTTTGTATGAGTGCGAAAGTATTTATACCATCGCTCATATAATTTATGTGCTTAAAAAAACGAAAAAAAAAACAACAAAACAAAAATCTATATGATTTTAACATTCATTTCAAACACTTAACACGTTTGAAAAATTTCCCAACCATGAAAGTTCCATCATTTTGGTTTAGCACATGTAATCTGTAGCTGTTGTTGCTTGCCGTTTGTTAGTGTTATTTAATGGTTAGTTGATTTAAAGCATTTAGATTGTCAACATGCCAAACTACTACGTTCGTTTCAATTTCTCCCCACCATTTTTAGTCTTTCTCTCTGTCTCTTGACCTCTGTGTGTGTGTGTGTGTCTCCTCCCGTTTGTATACGTTTGTGTTTTGAGTTGTGGCATGATGTGATGTGTAGTCATTTCTAGTGGTCCGGTTTTTGATCAGCGAAATGTGATTTATTAATTCTTTGTGCGATGTTTCATTACTTCCGACCGCATATTGCACTGTCAACATATTTGATACAGCTGTATTTCTGTATAAATATTAAATTGTGTAAAGCTTGATGTATCGCCCGGATGCTATCTTTGTACTGTGTGTACAGTGTGCACCCTTGCCTCCACCTACGTACATATATTTATATTTATACTGCACTACAACAGTTTGAACTGAACCATTTATTTATTGTACGTTTCGCACCATTGAAATCTGTAATCGCAACTTTCAAATACTTCTCACCCAAGTTCAATAAATCCAATAATATTTAACCGGCTACTCCTCTTTAAACAAAAACATAGAAAAAGCTTGCTGTGTGTACAGTGTACACATTCATTTCTAGAGAAATGAATCCATTTTCACCTGCATAATTTTCCTCTCAATGTGAGTCCATACATTTGCTGGGTAGTGCGGTTGATAGCGTCAAAAGGCACAACCATCCGGTTTGCTGCACTGCATAATTTATTCAAAGTTTTTAGTGATTGAAAATTGAATTTAGATAAATTACTCGAAGCCTTGTGCAATACATTGAGCATTGAGCATTCGGGTGCCTTTCATCAATATCACATGGTGTGACATGATGGAGATGTCTACGTTTCCGCATTAATTAGTGAAAACAAGAGATTATCGAATAAATTCACATTTCTGTTGAACGAATCAATTTATGGAGGCGATGGAGTTTTGATGTTTATAATAAATGCATCGGTTCAACAAAAGTGAATACATACAATTTGGATGGCATTTGCACGGTTGGGGTGGCATTGCGTTTGCGTTTGCGTTTAACCGCAATCAAGCGTGTTAAATTTTTTAAGAAGCAATCAGTTTCGAGAGAGAGAGAGAGAGAGAGAGAGAGAGAGAGAGAGAGAGAGAGAGAGAGAGAGAGAGAGAGAGAGAGAGAGAGAGAGAGAGAGAGAGAGAGAGAGAGAGAGAGAGAGAGAGAGAGAGAGAGAGAGAGAGAGAGAGAGAGAGAGAGAGAGAGAGAGAGAGAGAGAGAGAGAGAGCGAAAGAGAAAAGGAATACGGTTGGGTCATGAATAGCAATAAATGAGTGCTGGCAAAGCGACTATCCTTACCCAACTGGAATGACAGAGATTTATGCCGCTATTTTTTTTCTGATCCGACCGTGCGTAAAGGCGCTCAATCAGCCCCAAATTCGTTCGATTCGATATGGGATTTTACATGTTTGGTTGCTGGAGTTGCATTGGAATGTGGTCCACACTTGTTAACTTTTTTTCGTTCGGCATTTGTAACGATTAAACTTGCATTAATCCAAATCCAATACAATAAAGAAATTAACAGGTAAATTAAAATATTAATTTTATTATAGCTTTGAAAATGTGCTTTTGGTGTTTCAAACGAAAAAGTACACAACTAATTGAACTAATTTGTATATTTTCATCACAGAAATGTTAGATCAATATGTTGAAGCAAAAAACGACTGTTGTTTCTTTTTTCAGTTCAAACCCATTCACATGAATCCAATCAAATGCATTTTTACTGTATAGAATCAAACAACTACAATAACCAAATAAAGCTTTTATACTTTTCACGTAGTACATAAAAAGAGTCATCGGCATGCAATGATTTCTGCTTTCATGCAAACAATAGTTACAATATGCAGTAATTGATTTTAAGGCTGTTCTGTCGAGAAAGATAGAGAGAGGGAGAGGGAGAGGGAGAGAGAGAAATTCAGTCTACAAACACTTGTGTCGATTTTCTTTGGTTGAAAAGTCATAAGAGCGAAAATAAAATAATAAATAAACAATCATAAAAAAAGAAGACGGGAATATTTTGTGGTAATATATTATTCGCATCGTCAGGCATATTTTTTGGTATTTTCAATATAGCTCCCGTAACTTCAATAAATCATCCAACATTGCCACAATCGCTGACATCAAAATGCTCTGACACATGTTTTCATATTTGTGTACAGCAGCATAAACCATATTGGAATCACATTTGCGCTCTCTCGGCAGAGAACATTTTCGCGAACGCGTCTCGGCTACAAAACGGGGTGCAAGAAATAAATGAATGAATGAATGTGTGTGTGAACGCTGTGCGGTGGGTGTTTTTGCTTCTGTCATTCAACTTTTCTTTTTTTTTCTCTCGCATTGGTGAAAATGGGAAAATGCTCATAATAACAAGCGTTGTAACATTTAAGGAAATGACATGTCGTTTTCTTTTTCAAAAAGCTAAATGGTATTTCTCAAAATATTACAATCACGATTTTTGTTCGCTGTTAATTTCCTCGGTTTCTGTATGGGTTTTTTCGTTGTTGTTGTTGTTGTTGTTGTTGTTGTTGTCCATTCTTAGTTTTTGTTGCCGTTATTTTAACAAAGCAGCCGGAATAAAGCGGATAGAGGCGCGCTTAAACTGATGCAGTACCCGGCGTCAAAGTGTCTGCACCGAGAGAAAATTCGGTGAAATTTTTTGTCGATGATTTTCTTCAGGCTGATCTGATTTTGAAATAACACGCCTTTTTTCTGTTGTTTGATCTTGTGAGACTTGTGTCTCATTGCAAACGCCAAGCAAAAGAGAACAAAACCAGACCAAAAAAAAAAGATAGAATGAATGGAGCGAGAGAGAAAAACCTCATCGAATATATTATTCAATGCATAGTTATCCAAATCAAATTTTATCAAGATCGAAATGTCTGCTCACATTGACGGTTGTGTCGTCACCTTTTGTGACAATCGAAAACAGTAGAACACCCATTGATGTTTAGTGGTAAAAAAAAATTCTGAACGCCCATTGCTTAATGCGAGTCGAATGTTTGAGACGAGGCAATGGATTCATGACGTGCACATTGTTGTTGGCGTTGTCGTTTTCGTTGTCGTCTAAAGATTTTGAAATCATGTTCGCATGAAAGAAAAGAAATACTATGCGAAAAAGCGTACGTGATGCGAAAACTTGATTTTTATATTTAAAAAGAAGAAAGAAGAGAAGAAGAGAAAAAAAACAACAACGGCTCGCACAGACAAAAGTCGAGCGAATAAAAATCACAGAGATACATCGCAGCACACAAAAGAAAGTGCAGCTTAATTCAACTGCATAATATAAATCGCTAATATTCGCTTGTAATGTTAAGGAAACGACCAATGACTCGTGATTTAATAAAAATGGAAAAATCCCGAACCCGGGATAGTGAACGTGCACGTTGTGTTTACGATACGAATTCGAAACTAAGACACTAAATTCAAACTGCATTCAGCTTGAATTGAAGATGTGATGGGGGGTAAACATGGAACTTTGTTTCAAATGTACACACAGCGAGAGGCACTGAGACACACACACACACACTCACAACCAAAAAACGTAAAGTGAAAAGAAAAATAGAATTGAAACAGTCATATATGCGTTAAAATACATAAATTGCAAATAACGGTCAAGTCGAATGATATTGTACATAGAGAAAATGCAGCTCGACATGCAACTTCCATTGGAATGGGTGGCAGGGAGTGTACGAATCACACTGAATCGGTGATATGGTGAAGCACATATCGAACGCCACAAGTCAACAAGACAATCCACCAGCTCACAAACTCAGCGCGCTACTATTCTCTGGGGTAGAGAGCGAAAAAAAACCAACGAACGAACTTAGATCAACGAGTGCAATGATAATAACATAAACGAAACTAGAGCACAAAGATCCCGCATCTAAAGTTAAAAGATTTGAATGGAACGAACTGGTGAAAATATGGTGGAAAATGGCAATAGTCTGCTAAGTAAATAGAAATGTTTAGCTATGTAATACGGCCAATTGTCATGCATCTATGCTTGAAAATGGCCAATACCCGTGCCCGTGCATTGACACTTCCGAATTAGCACCCCGTATGGACTGAAGCGACGGTAATAGGTTTTCCTTTGAGCGTAAATTGATGCTTAAATTACGAATTAACACTTACAAAAATTGTGTGCTGATCCGGAATGGACAGGAATGGAACGGAACTGAATGAAACGGGATGGACAATGCCGCAATTGAAAACGATCGAATAAGCCGTAGCTGGGAAACGACAACAACAGTTTGAACACTAAATAACACGAAACACCAACCAAAAAACCTTGTGCAAATTCAAAAGGGATCTCGAACTAAATACAAAATAAACAAAAGTCAAAGAAAAGCCAATACGAAATCAAAATAATATTAGTTGACTGGAGAGACGTTGCGATGGATGCATATTGGGAGCACACATAGCACATACACGAAGAGAAAAAAGTGCGTTCCTCAGGTTTAGTATCGTTTCCACTCATTGCATACGGTTTATCTATGCTCACTTGTTTTTTCAACTGATCAATTTTTTATTCGCTTGGGGGTCCCTCTATTGCCATTTCGTTTGGCGTCTCTCTATTGTTTACTTGATTCTTTCGACATTTCTATCCAGTTGCTTCTCGTGTCTAGAGCATTCTATTCTATTGGATGTGTGTGAGTCTTTTCTCTCACTCTCGTTCTCTTTCTCTCTTTCTCTCTCTCTCTTTCTTTTACTCTCTCACTTTGTTCATTTGAAAATGGATCCAGACATGTCAGATCTATTTCTTTTTTTTTGCAGCATGAACAATTTGGCAAATGGAATTTTATTTTCCTGGTGAATTTAAATTCAAAATTCGATCAGGTGCTTTTGTGTGTATTTTCTGCTGGCTCTTTATTTTGAGAGCATCAAGATGACTGTTTCCACACTGATTTTATTTCTCAACCCATGCATCCATACTAAAGAAATCTATACACAGGAAATATTTCCAATGTGTGACGAGAATACTGGTTTATATTCCACATTCTGTATCGCTTTTACTAACTGTACGTTTACGTTTTGCATTCATTGTGTGGGATGAAAATCAAATGATTCTTGGTACTTGGTTTTGTTCACATACTTGGTGGCTCTAATCAACACCCACACTGGCTTTCTCAAGCATATTCGACATTGTACCGTTTTTGATGTCTTGTTTCATTATCATGAGCTTATCATAAATCCATTTGATAAAATACAAACGACATACCTGATGCCATTTTTCAAATAGCTCACCTACTTGACGTTGTCTTTATTAAAACCCCTGAATGGAATTCGGCAACTATTTCCAACTACAACAATACGCACATGTGACATACACGAGAAACACACACACACATCACTGACATCATTTTACCACCAAGTGAAAAATAAATTGCACAAGAGTGCAAACATCAATTGCGCTAATCAAATTACATCCGGTACGTGAAGCATTTTCGATATATATATATATATATGCTTATGTGCATTTTATATATGTTTGCCATACCATTGTAAATCAATAGAAATATGTCTTCATACCCCGATGACTTAAGATATGTGATCGATGATAAAGTGCAAATATTTTGAATGTCTCTATTTCAATGCAAGTATGCATGTGCACCATGTAAAAGGGATCTAGGTCAATTATGGGTTCACAAGAATCAGTCGGTCGGTTTTTGGTAAGCTGCATTTCATCCAAGTTGAACATGAACATGAAGATATACTTGCTATGGCATCAAGCAGCGCTCCCTAAAAAGCATTCTTTATACCATCAAAAAAAAAGAAGGTGGTAACAATCAAAAACTGCCAATTTCCTAACCACACAAAGTTTCAGTAATCTTAATCTTCACTCGCTTTATTCACACCACATAATAATTATCACAAGGCTACACCAGCTATATATTTAGTTTTGAAAAATATGCCAACATAATTCCGGAAGTTGCAATAATATTGGAACTTTTCATAATTATTTCAATAAACGTAAAAACATGCACACATTTTGGTTTTCGTTTTAGTAAGTAATCACATTACTTGGTAAGTTTCAATTTCAATTTTAAATTTTTCCACTTTAACATTCAAGCATATAAATACACAACGAGAGAGAGAGAGAGAGAGAGAGAGAGAGAGAGAACTGCGAACATTATTGCTATCGCTATCATATTCCGGATAAAGCCTATGTAAACAATGTATTTATATTCGACTGAAGGTACAGTTAGCACCCCGTGACAGCCACCCACTAAGGTATTACGCGATATGCTATTACATGTATTCAGAGGCTGGATTAAAAATACATGTAATTGCAAATCAACAATTGAATAATGACGAAATATCATAGACACTTATGTCCGGTGCATGCCTGATTTCTCTTATAGCTTATAAATTATCGTCCTCTCCATTCCAGGATATCGATCTTCCAGCGTATCCACAAATTTCGCAAATATAAATTTGGTATTTGGATTTGCATTTGCATTCATTGCAATACAAATTTATTTTAGACAATAATCGTCGTGGGTTTCAATTTATGCACTTTCACACAATTTGCAAGTCATGTGGAGTATTAATAAAATTGGTGGCATCTATTAGAAGGTGCTAGATTGAGAACGATAAGAGATATTCACACATGAGCAGGGTAAATGTGCCACCGAAAAAAAAATGGCAATGAAATAAGATGAAGACGATGAAAAAGACGAAGCGCATGAAAGGAAAATGGCAATGTAAAACGAAGGAAATGAAGAGAAAGAGAGAGAGAAAAAAAGTTAAATGTCAGAAATGTATGCGTTTGGAAATTTTGCATACATTCGTTCAAAGTCGTTCAATATTTTTCCAATATGGTAACTGTTTAGATTTGCATACCATTTACGACACACTATCACATATTCGTCGAATTGCAGCAGCCAAGCTCACATTATTTGCAACATTTTCCCAAATCTTATATGCAATCCATTTGACAGTTTTCCCGTGAAACCATTGCCACTGAACCGAGACAGCTGAGATGATCAGCAATTGCAAATGAAATTGGCAGGTGCAGTTGCACGGGTCACTGTATTCGGTCATATACGCGGTCATGGCAAATTGAAGTTGCTTCAGTTTTGGATCCTGTACACTCAACCGTTTACTCAAATGCATCTTCGAATGAATATATATACATATATATATCCTATAGATATCGTTGTTTTAATCAAAAACACAACGATGCCCATTCCACGGTATTCTCTGCTCTCAAATTTGTAGCATGGGAAAAATAGTATTGAAAAGACATCAACCAAAAAAATAAACTAACGTACCAAATAAAAGAGCACTGTTATGCATATATATTCATTTCCACAGCTAATAAAAACATATGAGCACCCTTAATTTCTTGCTGAAAGATTGAGTTGAATTAATGATCATGTTACCGTTTTCAATGTCGTACACATTCGAATATGATGCTCAATTGCTTGGCAAGGACGACACACATAGAACAAAACAAGCAAACCGAATCGAGAAATATGATTGCAACAACACTAGATGCAATAGTCAAAGTGTCCCTGCCGTTTTTTTTTTGAATGTCGATTCAAATAAAAATATGCGAATGTACAGTCGAAAGAGGAATATGCGAACCAAAGAAGAAGTGACGAGAAAAGAAAAGAAAACAAGAGAAGAGAGAAAAAAATATATCGAATACAACAAAAGGTCGAATTGCAGGAAAATGTTCCTTACCATTTCTTTCACTTCAACGAAGTAGATTATTTTTTTTTTACATCAATGTGAAAATGTATTTTGAACCATCAAATTGAAATGCAATTTGTCGACCAAGCAATTTTTTTTCTGTTTTTTTTTACTCTTTCTTCAGTTTGCAATGTTCGAAAAGTTGTGATATGGATTCGAAGATTGCATCTGCAGATCTGCACTGTTTAATATGAAAAAAATGACGAAAAAAATTGCAAATGTTATTTACGGTGGTGAATAAGGGGATACACACAAAATATGTGGACATACCGAAAATGCCATAATGGGTGGTGAAGCTTTTTATGCGATAATGGCTCCAATATTTCTGGTATACTTAACATTTTTATTGTGTAAAAAATGCGAAGATACGAACAGACATCAATTTTTTCACCGCATGGAGAAAAAAAACAATCGACATAAGAAAATCGAAAAATTAAATGCGTCAAACGAATAATGGAAAGTTTCTTTTTCGAGGCAATGGGCCATCATTCATCACATTAGCTTAACGAAACTATTCGGGAGCATTTAAATGTCTTATCAAAATAGTGGATCGCAATTATTTTAAGCGCACGGAACGATTGATAAAGTAGAAAACGAATTTTCCATTTGGGGCTATAAATTGAAATTGAAATACAAACGAAATTTTTTATTTGGAAAATGAAAAAAAGAGTACCTCCTCATGTATAAGGAATGAGGATTGACCCTCCCCTAAGCAACATTTTCTCAGATTTACCCCCGGTGAATATTTCGAAAATTTACCGGTTTGACCCCCATCTGAGAAATGTTTTTTTCAGATTTACCCCCAGGTGAATATTCTCAAAATTATCGAGCTTATTAAAATTCAATTAATTAATACATTTTTTGATATTGAACTGTTAAAAGGATGAAGATGTAAGTGTCGTAGCTACAGAGGAATATAATAAGATGTGCTTTGTTTCTGTTTGATGTTCACTTTATTTCGTAACAATTATTCATTGAGATCTTCACATGGAATTTCTAGCAAGAAAGAATCTTTTACCCCATAAGTGATCAAACCCCACCTTTGACCCCCCCCCCCAAACTAAACAAAAAAAATTGACTCCCCCCCCTACCTACATCACTGAAAATTCATTTTACCCTCCCCTAGAATATCCGACCGTGCGCATGTATGCTACTGTAATCCAAATAGTGATACTCTCGTTTCAATAGTGATTGGGAGTGAAAAGTAAGTTAATTTGAAGATGAAAGTTCTACTAGTTCATAAAGTGAATTTAAATACTTGAAAAAAAAGGTTTGGTTGGAAAATGTCAAGACAAAAACGAGAAGGAGAAATTTCAATAGACGTGCATTTAAACCTCTTTTTTCACATGGCTCAAATTCACTTTCATTCATTTGAAGAAAAAAAAAAACAACAACAACAACCTAACTCAAAGGAAAGTTGCTCACTATCAATCATTACACACGATTAATCACACAGCCCAAACTACAAACTTTATTTTATACGAGTTTAAAATTCGATTTCGATGTGTTTTAAGAGTTTGCGAACTCCGCTCAAAGCCCTTGTTATTGTGCGTGTCATTGGATAACTTTTAATTTGTCCATGAATGGAGGCAAATGCAAAGTAAAAGAAAATAAACGAGAAGAAAAATGAAATGAAAAAAAAAATTAGTGGATACTAAACGAAATTGAATTATTGCAAGTGCACATGCACATGAGAAATAAACTGCTTCGTACCGCTTTTACGATAAAGTGTAGAGAGTTTTTCTACGTAGCGACTAGATAAGGAATCACAAGAAATGATATAAATATATATATAAATATGTATTATATTTATACCTAGTCGACACTTCTGAAAACAGATTAAATGCAAACTTTCGCAAAGAAATCATCAAATGGTGTGCAGGCAACAGGACAGTTCAGTGCTGGAACATTTTGGCCGCGCGTTCATAAGTGGAGTGTGTATGTCAGTCTCAAGTAGTTTTCCATTTAAATGTGTTGTTTTGTGTTTGTGTGTGTGTTTTTTGCTTGGCCCATAAATGCAATCTGCATAATATTTGGTTGAAGTTGAAGAGGCTTCATTTTTCCTTCAATTTCTGTCCGCCTTCACTTCTAATTTTATTTCATCGCCGTACTTTTTTCAGTGTTTGCTCTTTTCCATAAAACGGTTTTGTATGTTTTCTCATAATTCTTACTTTCTTTTCATTTTTCTTCTCTCTCTCTCTCTCTCTCTCTCTCTCTCTCTCTCTCTCTCTCTCTAACCTCTTTTCTGATACTTGTTCCTTACCCAACTTTTACTTTGCCAGCACTTGGCTTGGCGAAATATACAAAACATGACAGCACACATGCGACGGAGGAGATGAACAAAAAAAAAAACCGTGAACAAGACAGAATCAAACTGAACTGAACCGAAGTGAAAGTAGATGTTTTCCAGAAAATATTGAATGTGCAACGTGAAAGAGAGTTTCCAAATGGCATTAAGAATGAAGATAAACGGATTTATGGATGTGGAGTCAAAGCAAGCACATTGTTGCTCAATCAGAAACAGTGAAAAATTGTTGTATTCACTTCACAATTCTGTTTTAAATGCTTTTAATCTTCATTTTATCTTTCTCAATTTCTAATTTGCTCACTCTCCCCCTCTCTCTCTCTCTCTCTTTCTCTCTCTCTCTCTCTCTCTCTATCTTCGTTTGTACTGTCTTTGTCTCGGTTGTAGCCGATTATGTTGTAATTGTTGTTGACTTCATGCTGGATGACAATTTTGAGAATTGTCACGCTTGTCGAGGACATTTGAACAATAAAGTTCATAATTTATTTGATTTGACATATGAAATGTTTTACTTCAGCATTTGTTGATTTCAGCGGCACAGTGGATTTGTGGGCACATCATGGCTATTGAATTGATATTATACTATGGTGCGCGGCGCGCTCGCAATTTTATGCGAAAAACACTATTTATGCGAACATTTCGAATAAATCATTGCTTTCGCATCCTCTTTTTTTTTATCTGCCATTCAATTGCCTTTTAATTTTATAAATATAAAATCATTTTTCAAACCGCTGCGCTAATTTCAATTCGCTAGCAATGCTACTAGTGAGGACGACGAAGATGGCGATGATGATGATGATGATGATGATGATGATGATGCTGATGATAATGATGATGACAACAGCAACGCGCTACTTTGTGCTGATGCAATTTTGTATTGTCGTTAAATTTTATTTAGATTGACGTTAATAAGTTGATCATCATTGAGAAATTCGAGATGTTTCTCCTTCGATGCGACTTTTTCATCTTTTTGAATTATGCGACCGATGCTTTGAAGCATTCCCTTCTCGAACACCGATGACACGCTCTCTAGTTCTGACTGGTGTGTGTGTGTGTCTGTCTGGCTGGCTTACCTCCAGCTATCCAAAAAAGTTTCCAAACACTTCAACATACAGAAAGCAAAAACATAGCATCTAATCAGTGCATTTACACGCGCATATACAACACATCGACCCGTGTAACATGATTCTGTCAACGGTATACATGTGTACGAGTGCAAACGTATCTCGAAACTTTTCGCAAATTGGCTGCACATTGAGGAAGCGAAGCATGCAGAAATTTATGCAAATTGGTACTGAAATACGTGAGCGCTGCCGAATAATTATTGTGTCATTTAACAGTAAGAGCGACACACAGATTAAACCATTCGCCTCCGTTCAATGAAAATACACTTTTCGAATTGCATATGGTTACTGGGTGGTTCAAACTGAAATACAGATTGCCACCACCAAAAGCCACTTGATGATGTCGTCAATGGAATCGAGACAGGAAACATGGCAAAAGATTGACAGGGATCTCAACTCAAATTGATCGAATATCAATTTGAATAAAGCATATTTGATTTATTTCATACAAAAAAATCAGTTTGAACACGAAATGAGTTGAGTGAGTGAGTGAGTGCGGGTGAAAGTTTGCAGCTACAATCAAATTGTTTCGAAAATCACATCCGATCAAAATCACGTCGAACGAAGTTTTTCAAATAAATACGCAATGACAGTTTTGTACAGTGTGATTTAAATTACACATCTCATTGTAACGATATTCAATTGGCAATCTTAAGATCGGAAATATCAATTATTTCACTCGATTCCTTGTCAATAGAGTTTGATTCGATTTTAAATTGAATTGGAACCGAATGTGACTCTCGTGGATGTGTGTGTGTGTGTTTGTGTATGTGTGCGTGAATGCGCGCACACGAGCGTCAAAATAATTACATTTCCAAATGAAATCCAACCACATTCAATATCGCGGTATAATTTTCTGACAATGAAAAATGTTTAGAGCAAATGTTCTGATTCATTTGTAATAAACAACCACTAAAATCTGTCAAATGAAAGCACACCATTTGACGTTTTCAACAAAAGCGGTCGTGCTACACATTAATCACACATATACATACTGTATAAATGGTTTTTGGCAAATAAACCGGGCCAAACACATACTGCAGACCATCCTGGTGTGGTTCTGCTGCGCACCAATTTCAACATCATTTCGAATGAAAGCCATGTATTATACACGGCATTGGTTCTTCTTTCGCTGAATATGTTATCGAATGGAGCTTTACGTTGCGACCTTTGTGGCGAGGCGAACATAATGAACGAATGAGAAAGAAAGGAAAAAAAACACACATACACACACGAACAGAGAAACGAACAATATTGATCATTTCACTAAAATTAATGGGGAATTTTCATGGATGGTTTGCAATGCATTGTGTTTAAAATTGAGATACAGAATGAATTTGAATGGACGTTGAGCTCAAGCATCAATTTTCAGTTGAGTAATCTATGTGTAAGCACTCACGGTTCAAGCACAGCTTAAAATCCATTTTGATAATGAATCTTCTCACAACTGTTCTGTTCAACATGCAATCGTCTATTAAAATAAAGCGCTCGTAATGTTTTAATTCAAGGTCATTTGAAATTCTCCCATCTTCTATAGCACTGTTGCCTGCCCTGCCCTCCACTTCCCTGCCCATTCCATCAACACAACACACAAACAAAAAATCCACACAATCCGCACGAACAGAGGACAACAAAACAATTGCAGTTGAACTCGGCTTCGCTCAATTTAATTCAATTCATCTTAAGATGGCACATTATTGCCGGGCATTGAGCCAGTCAACTTAGCTCGAAGTGTAATCAAAAATGTCAAATTGAGAGAAATATGTCTTGAAAAGCACAAGCATTCGCATGAAACACAACGAAAGAAAAATGTTGTGTGACACAACACAAAAAATTGCTTCGGTTAAATGATTTATTTATTGTGATTTAATGTGAGCTGGATTTTTGTGGCTCTCTGGTCAAAATTGCATAAGCTTATGGAAAATGGATAAAAAAGAGAGAGAGAGAGAGAGAGAAAGAAGCCGAACAGTTGCTTTCCATTGCCTCAAAGCATTCGATATGATTTATACTCACCACAAACTGCAATCTGTGTGTTTTTATTTGTGGCTTTCATTCATGAAATAAAATTATATACGTGTTATCGCACGCATGGGCTCACTTATTTTTCATTTGTGCGTTAAATTCGTCCGTTTCGAAGTTATTGTATCTCGAAAATGCATCACACACATACACAAGAAACAAATAAACAATCACACGCTTACAGAAACGTGTCCAACGCCACTGCTTGAACTGTATGAGTCTCACATATACCACAAAAATAGTTTTGTTTGTTAAACGGTTTTAGTTAAAAGTTTGTTCAAGGAATTGGCTTGACACTTTTAGAAGGATTTTTGTCGAAAATTTCGATCAGACTTCGTTTCAGCTGCATCTGTGCTCCATTCTACAAAATACAATCTTTGATTAGTTTGGAATAATGGTGCATACAAAATATTTAATAAATCAAGCGTTGCTATCAATATTTCACAGTATACAATCAGTTTCTGTGAACTCTGAACTGTCACATTGATAGTTTTATCAACGAATATCGTATATTTCTCTTGCTCTTTCGCTCAGTGTATTAATGTATCAATATTAATACCCAAATATAGAAAACTACTTTTTGTTGTGTCGAAAGGCACTGTTGCATATTTCATTTACAATTATAGCATGAAATCTGATCATTAAGTAAATCATTAGTGAGGCTGAGAGGTTTATGGTACAGCACGTGAACGCCATTTTCACTTCATGTATGTGTACTTGTTTGGAGACGCTGAATTATTAGACTGTCGATTCAGTCGGCCATAACAAACTTTTGTATGAGCATGGCTCACATTGAAAGCATACGTCAATCGTATTCCAAAAACCATTGTACAATAAACGTCTCGAAAAACCAAAATGCCAAAAGGAAAAATTGGCTATAATTGATTTATTTCATAATTTGTGCTGATTGAGTGTTTTGTGTAAACAGTCGATTTAATTATTTTTTGCTGTTAGGCACCTTCTTGGTACACCAACTTGACCTATCCAACTGCCATAATTATTTTCGATTTCATCGAAAATCGAGCGTTCAACACAAGCAGCGAATTTTCGTTGTGGAGCACAAAACGAAAGCAATCACAACAAGACTTACGGCTGAATAGCTTTAGCCGAAATTACGTGTGATTTGTGGTTGAGTAACGTGTACGGCGCAAATGTTTGCTTGAGCGGTTGCGCTCATTCGTTCATACACACACCAACACACGCACATTGCACTTGTCCAGGGGGATAGATATGGTTTTCACATAACATATAAAAGATATTCGGTACGGTCATCAAATTAGTCAATTTTGACTGATTTTTGACTTATTTATAGAGAATTGAGCTGGGAAAAATAGTTTATGTTTTCTTTTAATTCAAAACCTAGATTCGTAATTTTTTTTTTTGAGTTGGTATCGGCCCCTAAGCTTGTGTACACTTATGAGTTGTATAATTGTCTTCAGAGCTCCCGCAAATGACATATTAATTAATAAAGCAAACACCTAAGTAACAATTATCAGCAATTTCCCGAAAAGAAAGTTGGTTTTACTAATGTTCAATTTCAGTGCATATAAATAATGTATTGACAGTGTGTTATTTGGTTGGGTTGAGCTTTGATGATGTGAAATCGAAAATGACTCGTTTGAAACAGGCTTTCGATTATCGTTTTTTTTTCGTTATTTACACAGCATTTGATTCAATTGCATTTTTTTGTATTTTGCTTTTGTTTATTTGAGATATTTGCTAGCAATTTGAGCAAGAAACAGGAAGAAAATGATGTGATGGAAAATATTGAAAAACGAGACCAAAGTAAAATGGAAAAAGGAGGGGGGGAAATTGAAACTCTGGCTTACCATGGACGCAATATTGCATGTTGCAACACAATCCCACGAGACGCTATACACATAAACTAAGTTTTAGTTCGGTGAATAGACGCAAATGCACCAAATGAACTGTAAGTAGTAAGCTTTTGCAAGCACTTTTCATGCAACATTAATGCTTTTTTATTCGCGATTTTTTTTTTTTTGCAACTGATTTGTGAGTTTTCACCCGTATTTCAAGAGCAAAACGAACATCTTTTTGATTGTGAATCAAAATGCTACTGCATGTTGGTAAATGCCACACAAAGACGACAAAAATATCTGAGTCTGTAAGAATGTTCAAATGAAACTGGAAATTTAAGTTTAAAAAAAAATCAAGCTTTTGAAGCTGTTCTTGTTTCTTTTCCGATATATTTGTAATATATTGCAGAACTGTAACAACTCAGTAAACTCTTGATAAAAATTATTATTTAATTTTTAGTTTTCAATAAATCCAATATTTAGTATTGTATAAAAACCATTCTTTTTATTTAAAAAAAAAAAATACGGAAAAAATACGAATACACCGCGAGCATCCGCAAAGTTATCGCATTTGAAATATGACGTTTAATAATAATACAGGTTATGGTTGAAAACTGAATACCGAAATTTAAAAGATTCAAAGCTCAATCTAAAGATTGAAAACATTTTAAATAAAAAAGAGAATGATTTGAAAACATTTTTTTAACTTAAATGATTACAATTATTGTGCGTAAAGTTTATATGTTAAAAATCGTACACGCATTATCGCAATGCGACTAGCCGCAAGTAAATGCGACTAGCCTGCGAATATTCTGCGTCAAGTTAATGCGATAACAATTTCTTCTCGGGTCATCTTAATTGGTGTAATCTGTAAAGAATTCATCGATTCCAGTGAGTTTTATTTGTTAAAAAGACCAACCAAATACTATTTGGGGTTTTATTTGCATTTGCATTCTAGCCACTTCTGTGACATGTAAAGATTTTGGAATACAAACAAATTGTGAGTGTTCGCAATGTTTTGGTGTAGAAATTTTCTTAGTGCATTCGCATAAAATGGCTGTTTTGTGTTGGTGAAGTGCCGCAAATGTGGTTTCTAATTGTCCGTTTTGGTTGTAATTTTCATTGAACGACTGTTGTAAACGAGCACATCTTGGTGATGAAAAACTGTTTCCCCTTTTTTCTCTCTCTCTCTCTCTCTCTTTCTTTCTCTTTTTCTCCACAACTCAAAATGAGCGATTCATCCATACATTGAATGTGTTCATACGTAGTAAATTAATGTGTTGTAGCCTTTAATCAGCTTATCGCGTTACATTATCTCATTTAGGTGTGTGTAGGGAAGCTTACCGTGATTACATACACTCGCTTAATCAATAAAGCAATATGAATGGAATAAAACAAAATGTACTTAGAAAGGATTTGATGTCGAACTTTGGCTAAGAATGTCCCAAAATGCCATCAAAATGCTGTTGCTGTCAAGTGACATTTGTCTGTCGACTCTAAATACCAAAATACAACGTCAAACTTGGTGACGCTTTAGTTTCTTTAATCTTTTTGTTTCTAATGTTTTAAATTGATACAAATTGTAAGTCAATGTGTGAAGATAACAAATTATTGTTTGAATCACAGATTTATGGTAAATGTAGAATTCTATTTATCCGACAAATTGTGTTTGAAATTGAAATGTAGATCTTTGTAAATTTTTCGATTTTTGCGATTTCATTTCAGAGCTACACAGAACCATTTAAAGCCATACAGCATATCAAACTTCAAGTCAGTGATGCACGTCCATGGGACGCCGTGTGTGAGTGATGTTCGTGTGAATTGGGCTTTAAATCAAAATCAAAGCATTTATTAAAACATCAAACAATTTTTCATGCATGCTTTCCGGACATATGCGCCCGTCTGTTGACACCACAGCGCCCATCTGTTGGTATATCTGCTTAGAAGTGGTTTGTGCGAAAATGTTTGAAATTTAATATTACTTTGGTGAAACCTTAACACACTGACTTTAAATTGATTTAATGTCGCACAGTCAAATCTTTATTAAAACTACCGCCAAGCCTTGTATACATTTTCCACTAATTTTTTGTTTGCTGTTTGTGCAGCATTCAAATGACAGTTGCCTTTGAGTTGGTTAAATGTTTATCTGTTCACCATTGTCAGTTGGTGTACGGACGCTGGTATTTATCGTGAATGTCATTTAACTAAGCCCTGATTTTGACACATCGAATCGACGATGTTAATGCTTTTGTAGGATGTTCCGGAGCCCATAGCATTCAATCAGAAAGAATGGTGTATACACTTCGATGTACACACGCAATGTAATTTATTTCCGCGTTCCAAATCCATAGATTTCCGCATAGATTCTTGCTGGTGCTGCTGTATACCTGCTATTTATTCACTTATATTTGTTTCCTTAATAAACCGAACTTAGTTCCAGGCGCTACTTTTAATTGTACTCTAAAATAATAACATACTCGTGTAGTTTGACGTGTGCATAATGGGATTAATGCTTATAAATTTGTGCTGTAGCAACATTAAGCTCGCAGTTACACATGTTCTGTTGTATAATGATAGCATGAATGAATGAATGAATGCGAGCAACCGAACGATGCGAGAGAATGTCATTGCGCTTGTACAATGTGCTATTGCCATTGCCATTGCACAGTGTCTGTACACAGTGTGCACACGTATACAGTCATACATGCATTTGAAAGCCATACACAACACAAGAAAAGTTTTTACTTTGCTCTGTTCACACCAGTGGGATGCTAATAATAAAACTAAATTTACTCTATATAGTTACTGGTGGTGGTGGCGGCGGTGGTGACGGGATTCGATATTTTTTCATTATTTTTTTTTCGATGTTCAGTTCGGTGCTCGTTTACTGTCACGTTTGATTCTCATAAAAAAAACTGCCAGAAGTTTCTCATCGTGTCTCCAATGCGTTGTCCAATGGTTGACGTATAATTTTCTGCAGAGAACAAAGTTGAGAGAGAACAACAGTTATTTATATGTGTCATTGTCATCCTGTCGTCATGTGTAAAATTGTTCGAGTGCGCCGAATGCGTCGTCGGTGAACTCGATCTCCGGTACATCTAGCTCCGATAGCATCAGCATCAGCACCAGAACCAGCACAAAACTTTCAGTCCAACTCGGCTAATGCCATTAGCCAAATTCATAATCATAATAACTACTGTGGGACATGGCTTTCGGTGATCGAGCTGTGTGCGATGTGCGTGCATGTAACATTCTATCTATCTTCCTTCGTTTTCGTTCATACTTAACTTCCTCTCGTCTCTTTCTTCTCTTTCTCTTCTGTTTTCCAGAACGTATACGAGTATATTTGTTTGCGTATGAATGTTCACGTATTCACCAACTTACCTCGGCTAGTGAATTGAGTGCAATAGCGATTCACAGCTAGAAAACACAAGCAAAACTACACATCACAAAAAACACACACACACAAACACACACAGTGTTATTAATAAAATCTATGGTGTTATGATATTGAAAATGTATGGTGAAAAATGGTGATGGTGAATCGGAGGCATCACTCAATATTAACAGTATCGGCAGTATTGGCAGTGGCAACGGTAACGGCAGAAGTAACAGTAACAGCAACAGCAATATTTCCACCTTACTGGCTTCCGACATGAATTATTAGCATTCTTCTCTACTGTTCAATATATATTTTATGCTACGCTCGCATTTCAAACGCTTTTTATTTGTTGTGTTCAGCTCTTTTATGTTGATTTTATTTGTTCTCTCATCGAAACGTAGTTAAAGCCATCAACTTCTTCTTCGTTTTTCTTTCTTTTTTTTTGTTCGTAACACTGATTTGTGTATTTCGACGCGTAAATATGAAAGATGTCGGCATTGATTTTCGTTGAAATGGCTGAATGATGGAATTAAATAAGAAATAATTGGTTCGATGATGGTACGAAATTGCATATACGGGATATCTCCACTAGATAAAAATTCGAACTTCATACGCGGGGAGATGGGCGGCAAACCGGCCAAAAGAGTGTGAGAGCGCCGGGTACTCGTTTTGTTCGTATGTACAAAAGATTCTGATAGCAAAAAGAGTGATTAAGTTTTACGATAACAAATAGAAAATTAAAGTTGGGATGATTTTCCATTTTCATGGACTTTTCAGATAATCAATCACAATTTCATTATCCAATTTGTGTCTCATGTTTCGTCATCGCTTCTATTCGATGTGATCCAATTATTCACAGTGCTGGTTGTTGTTGTTTTGTTTTTTGTCCGGAAATTCTTCCTGCTTTGCTGATGTCCTCCGATTTATTTATTTCTGTTTTCATTGTCTTTGACTTTTGCTGTAATTGTGTGTGTGTGTGTGTTTGTTTGGTGAACAATCTCACTACCAAGTTGTGTTAATATAACATTAAATAAATAGAAAACAGGTCATAATTTATTATTACTTTTGTTTAACTTTGTACGAATACTTATATAACAAGAAAGTCGCCATTCACCTCAAAATATGACATTGAAGCGGGGCGAAAAATGGGAACTGAACGCAACACAAAAAATACACACAGAAAATGTATACATTGTTCTCTTTTTTTTTGGGAAAATTGCACCAATTCATTATGACTGTTGGCTGTGGCTTACGAAAATAAATGTCAGACGATCAGCCTCGAGAGGAAAATCGAATCGCTTGAACACAGGTACCGACACACACACAATTCGAACACAATTCCAAAATTGTATGAGATGACGCATTAACAAATTTGATACAACACTTGGCTGTTACTGTGGTCGTGGCCATGCTTACTGGTGCAAATAAATACATGTAATACTTTTCGATTATACACCTTGGTAGGCCCCAGTTTGCGTCTGTGCCGGTGCCGTTGCCTCTGCGACTTATTATGGATGGACTTGTGCATAAATCGATGTGTATTTTCAATGAATGTGTTGCCGAGCTAGATTCTATCGGAAAGATGGACAACACTTTAAATATTGCAGTATCATCAATATGAAACGGTATTTAATATAGATAGTTATTTGTATGAAGGTGGCGTCGCATATAAAATTGCGTAGCAAAAGGCAGGGTATTTTAATTTGATATTCACCTCAATACACACACAGAATTTGAAATAACAACAGAGGTGAGATGCGAAGCACTTGTTCGGTCTATTGTGTTCAGGTGTTGCCGCAGCAAATGACATTAAAAAAA
This sequence comes from Aphidoletes aphidimyza, assembly GCA_030463065.1. NCBI lineage: Eukaryota > Metazoa > Arthropoda > Insecta > Diptera > Cecidomyiidae > Aphidoletes > Aphidoletes aphidimyza. The sequence continues at coordinate 45,391,551 of CM059998.1, forward strand.
ATTATATAACAATGACTCGAGGGAGAGAAAAAAGAAACAACAACATATCGTCACATTTCAATATAATTACACGTTTGGTTGTTATTTCATCGTAATTGTTATACGTGCAATAAATAGCATACTCTTATCAACGGTGGCCAATCGAGATAACTGTGTATGGGGTGAAACGGATAAGCGGTGAGACGAACCAAAAAAAGCAACAACAAAAAAAACGAGATCGACGCATCTATCGTGTATTACATCAATAGGATACGTAATTATTGCGGAAAAAATGTGTGCATTGTGACATTTTTTTTTTCTCGCTAAAATTCGAATTGATGGTGATTATCGAAATCGATAAAAGTGATGACATTTTCTTGTCAATCCATCGGCCAATTTGACACCACCTTAATCTATTTTCATCGTTTCACATCAAAACAATGCAACGAGCAAAACATCGATCCAAAAATTATTGTATAATCAAAAGTAACGACCATCATCCTGATAAGTGCAGAAGTCCTGATCCTCACAGTAAGCGGTTTTTTAATTTTTTTTTTTAAATTGTGGAATGTCGAAAAAATATCATCGTTTACGAGCATTTGGTAAACAACATCGATCACATCTGACACATTCAACATAGCAACGCTATGTGTCTTCCTCTGCCCTTCTAGGTTCAGCTCCTCTCTATTTCAATCCACCACTATCACGATGATCGAATAAAGTGTGGCAGAGCTAACAAAATTGATTTTGCAACGTTTAAAATATTTTCTGTTATTTCAAGAGACTTTTAGCGTGTAAAACAGTTTCGATTAGTGCTTCTTGGTTCGGGATTTTTTTTCGGTTGAATTATACTCAATTTCACTCCCTTTGCCTCTCAGTTCAAATAAAAACTCTTCATTCATGCAAGTAAAAGATTGTCAAACGCTTTACGCTCGAACAGTTCAATTTAAAAGCACCAGACACTTCAATCCAAATGTTCATTAAATTCTTTAGCAGTACCCCATTGTCGGCAACCGACGATGCGGATACAAAAGAATGGCAACGAGGAGAAAATTAAATGACAGATAACACTAAATATTTGCGTCCATTTAAACGTATATATTCAACGCGACATTATCCAATGCGGATAGCTCACAATTCAATTTGGTTAACAATTTTCCACTCCTAAGTCGATTCGACTCGCAGTCACATACTCACTCATTCGCACACACACACATTCACACATCTATATATCGTTTGTCGCACATTTAAGTGCTTTCTTCTCATTTTGTTGATTGAATTCTTGAATCTATGGCCGTAACACAAAGGCCGCTCGTTCGCATCATATTCGCATGTTGATGTTCAATGGCATTTTTGTCACTCTGTGTCGTATAATGCGATTTTCACACATTTAATGCATAATCGAAATTTCGATTGTTTTTTTTTGCTCTGGCTTTCGCCCTCCTCTTTTTCAATATTTTTGTTGTTTGTGTGTGTTTTTCTTCTTCTTCTATTTTTTTTTCCAGTTGATATCAACCGAAACGGTAGAGCACGTCAAATAGCGATTGAACTACGGCTTATCATGTGAAGGGTTATTTTGGGCAAATATTTGGTTGATACCAAACAAATACCAAATACAATGTACAAAGTTCACAATGCATTGAAAACGAATTATACTGGGGACTTCCCGGAATATATTTTGGGCTCCATTTTAAACCGATTTTCATGGAATATTTCCACGCATGCAAAGAAAATAAGCGCGCGTGTAAACATTGAATCGGATGACGAAGAAGCAACTCTTCCTCATTTCATTTGTTCTCTAGAAATCTGAAAAAAAATAAATGCGAAGCTTAAAAATAGAATCATGCTCTCTGGCATTTATTTTTAGGTTTTTCTATGTAAAGTCACGATAATGGTGTATTGACCACTGTCATTTTTATTCATTCAATTCATTGAAATAACAAAATTGAATGATGTTTTTTGTTACTGTGTGTATGGAATTTGTTTTCTGTGAACGTTGTACAAAGAAGATAGATTAAAAAAAACAACATTCCAATTAGATTTCCTTCAATAAAATGTCAATCTAATTGAATTCACATTCAATCGAACGCTCGAATGTGTTCATAAGCATTCATAATTCATAAGTGTTTCTAATTGAAATCAATGTAGTTTTCCACCACACAAACACGCACTCACAACAAGTTGTTTGCACGCAGGTGTCTGATACACAGTGTCACACACACACTCTCACACTCAAACCATTCATGATATTTCCATAAAAATTTTATTTCAATAATAACACGATTTGAATTTTCTTACGGACAATTTTCGTGGATTGATTAATTGAATTTGTATTAACGAAACGGATTGTTCAATGTTTAGCCCGTAAATATACAGTTGTAATAATTATAAAAAAACCAGATCAAATAAATTATCGCTTGTATCAGATTTCGTACACATGTGACTTGCTGTGGCACTTGAGGTGCTCAGCGCTGGACATTTGATATATTCAAAATTATGATCACTTGGCCACTCTTTGAGTTGTCTCAACATTAAGCTGTATCACTTCAAATCGGAATGTTGGCCATTGTATCGAACAAAAGTGAAGACACACAGTGCAAAGAGAGAGCATAGTTTGTTGATATGTTTGCATGGTACAATCGTAAATAAAACCCAATACACCCACGTTTTTACTAAGTGATGGAATTTCAGGAAAGCTTAAATAACATCGAATAGCCTCATACTTCTTGACTTTGAGCCATATAATTTTAGTTAAATCCAATATGTTTCCTTGTTGTTGTTGTTGTTTTTTTTTATAACTCTTCGTACAGTCCTGTCTCTTTCGTTCACCACACCAGAGATATTTCCAAAGAAAATTGCCATTGCCCGGACTCAGCATAGATATAGGATTATGTGGTATTTACTATCACATTTATTAGATCCATGGATCACACACACGCACACGGGCAGTAAGGAAGACAAAGAGAATGAAGTTGATATGAGTTTTGTTTTTAATCAAAAGCCTTTTTGCAATGCAAGCAAACTATGAAATAGTATATGCCATGTGTAGCGTTTGGTAGTTGATCTGTCAAAACAGCCATTTGAATTTTGTTTGTTTTATAAGACACAAATAATATGGTTATGGTTAAGCCAATGATATTTTCAATGAAGATGATGTTTCTGTTGCATAATCGTATAAACCAAATGGAGAAATGAATGTGTTGGTTTAGAGATTGCCATCATCATGGTTTCCCATCAAACCTTGGATGGCGCCACTTATGCAAAATGTGACGTCATTTACACAGTCTCTTATGGAACCGAGCGCGCCCTGTGTATGGATCTTTGGTTTAGATTTCACTTGGTGTTTGTTTGTATCATTCCTTTATCCTTTCACTTGACACTTAAAAACAATATTGAAGGCTCACACAAACAAGCAACACGAATTTTCCATGCATAATAATGATCACACGTGATTGTCGTGGAAATAACCATGTGGTCACCATATTAAAATAGGTGGAGATGGTTCAATAACCAATCATCGATATAATTTCATCATTTAATGTGTAAAATAATATCGATCCAGATTCTTTTCAATTATGAGTTTGAAAAGAAGTTTTATGTTTACCCTAGGGGCTCCTGAGTTACGCGATTCCCAAAAAAACTCGCAAAAAATCGTGGGAATCGTGCGAAATAGCTAAGGAATCGCCGGAATTGTACAAATCCACTTAGGAATCGCAGGACTCGCAAATTTCAGTATATTTTATATGAAAGTCCACGCGAGTCCTTACGTTCAAACACTATGCAAAAAATCACAAATATTGCGATTCCGTGCGAGTTCAAGCGTGACTTTTTGCCGACCAATTCATCATTTCACTAATACACGTTCGTTTGAAATTGTACACGATGCAACACTAAAAATGTATTTATACATTTTCGATTATTAAATAAGTCAAATAATAATAAATAACACAACAAAGAGAAAAAAGTGTTAACACAAATATTATTAAATAAAAAAATCTCTTCATTTGTTTTCAACCGTTTGATTTATCGATTATCGTTGCCATTATAAAAACGTTTGACACTTCACTTGCAAAACTATGAACGATTCATGGAATTTCAATGCCTAAATTTGAAGTCAATATCGAAAAAATATTTTCTTTGTTTCTATTTTCCATTTTTTTTTAAATAAAATGTATTAACAAGTGGTACCATGAACAATTGAAATGATGAACTATTTATGACTGAATTGAAAATACTTCAAAATCTGTTTTTGTCATTTTGAAATCTAATAAATGTCACTTGGACTCGTATGGACTCGTACAAAATGGTATTAATATGCGTAGGACTCGCAGGGACTCGCGGGTCCTACTGTATAACATCATAGGAACTCGCAGGTCTCGCTTTAATACTAAGGGAATTGCAAAAGAATCGTGGGACTCGTTTGACACATAAGCCCCTAGTGTTTACCTTAAACAGAGCCTTTGGGCGGGTCTAAGCGAAATCCAATTAAACTATGAATGAAATTTAGTTCTAACTTAACGATGCAAATTTAGCTGAATTCTCAAAATCTAATTATGATAGCCGTTGCACTATAATGCCACCATGTTTATCATATATTTACGATGATATTCAGAAAGCGATTATATTTTTTTATTCCCCTCGATTATTTCCTTGCATACATAATTTTCTAATATAATTTGACGATTTGAGTGAATGCTAAACTAAAAGTAGATGACAGTAAATGATTTAATTTGAATGTAACTCAACTAATTCAAGAGTGACAATAAAAACCAACACAAAATAAACAAAATAATTAAATAAATAAATAAAAATTCGAATTCGGAGATGGTATCGTATCTGTTGATGATGGTATCGTAACAAATCATAATGAAATAATCATATAAAATAACCGATAAGAAAAATCATTGGCCTCTTTCGTTCGTTAAGTGAGTCAGCCAGCCTCTTTGGTCCCTTTCGGCAGCAATTTCATATAAAAATCAAATGAATGCAATCGAAGCGAGACTGAAATAAAAGAAAAAAACTGATAAAGAATTGAGAGAGCGGACAGGGAGAGAGAATGAGAAAGAAGATAACGTGCACGTCAACAGCACACTCAGACATACACACACAAACATATCCATTTCATGTGCACACTTAATCGCGACGGAGTAAATTTGGGTGTGATGAGATATCTCATGCTGAATTCCTTGGGCAGCAGCCAAAATATTGTCGAACCAAAAGAAAAAAATGATATAGTGCCGACAACCAACGAATATTTGTTGCAATTTGTTTAAGGTTTCCCCAGCGAGCTGTTTCACCACGACACGTAGATATGGCTCAAACACTATATGGCATTGTTAATGTTCATTGTACAGCTTTGCCTGGTACTTTCTTTTCCCATTTACTTCCAATTTGGATATTACATCTTTGAATTTTATTAGTGTCCATGTACTGTTATTGGTTATAGTATACACTAGAAAGATAAAGAAATTTTCCATTGGTTTTTTTTTTGTTCTCACCCTCCCGATTGCTTATTTCTTATTGCTTGGCATTTTGTTATTGACATCGTTGGTTTGCTTTGCTTTGGTTGGTATTGTCTCTGGTTATTGCATGTCTCTGCATTATGCATATTTGTTGGGTATCCACGTGGAGAATCCGGCTGTTGCGTACGTCATTTAATCGTCTATCGATTTGCTTGTTGCCATTAATTCGAATCAGTCAAAAATGGGTGTCTCTATTCTCTACGCATTTCCATTTTGTTGACCATTCCATTTACTAAGTTATATTTTTTAATATTTAATATCTGATGATATTTCGTAATGGAACAAACATCTTTTGTCAATATTTTGGCGTTGTGTAATTTCCGCTCGATTGGATCTCGAGGGCATAATTGAAGCGTGAAATTTCATGCCGTGAGCGCCTGGTTTTAATTCGATAGTAAAAAGCTCCTTTTATTCTAGCCCTTAAAAGCCATTCGCTTTTTTTTATTTCTCGCCCACTTTACATCTCTCATGCACTACTGTGTCCGTTCTTTCTCTCTCTCTCTCTCTCTCTCTCTCTCCTTTTTCGTTCCATTTTCGATCACTTTCCTGTGTTTAAAATTTTAAAATTTCTGATTTTGCAAATTTCAAAAGTTAACTCATTTGCATTCTTTTTATGGGTTGAGCCCGGGATCATTCTGAAAATGTTCCAATCTCATTATGGAAATTGTTGATTTTATCACGTTGTGATGAAGTTCATGAAAGAGTTTTATAGTGTGCACAACAATTTCCATACACACAGACACACACACACACACACGCCCATACGCACGTACACATAAAGTGATTTCAAAATTGGTTCTCGAAACGTTCAATCAACTATTTTCCATATGAAATTTCTATTCATAATGAATCATCGCATTTAATAACCGTCTACCGCCTTCAACCGAGTAGCATTCAACAAAATTTATCACACAAATCCTCATTATTATTTTTCCAACGTGTGTGTGTGTGTGTTTTTTTCTTTCATTTCACTCTGTTATATTTAACCAGCATAATTGTTTGCAATTGCATTTGATTAAATAACTCTGAAAATAATCGTTAAACTGATGACACCGTAATTAATTTTCATAGAAAAAAATAAAACACGCCATGCAATGGTTTCAATACAAAAATAGTTATCAACACCAGGTTGTAGCTTCCAGCCTTTAAACCATATTCTGCATATTGATTTTTGGCTACAAAAAAAATTGTGCACAGGCACAAACACATTGATATGTTCGTGGTTAAATTAACATTCTTTTTAAATAATATCATTTTAAAGCAAGTACACTGTCCGCAGAAAGTTTGACCACGGAAAACGCATTTTTTCATTATCTTGAAAGAAAAAAAAATGCTCATCTTAAAATTTCTTACCCCAAATTGAGGACTAAGGAATCAAACTGAGATAAATTCTCAGAAAAGAAAAGAGTGAGCTCAAACTTTCAACGTGTAGTTTGTGAATGGTAACGAATATTTTGAATATCGTAGGAAAATTTGATACCCACTCAAATAAGTGAAAAGTGAAATTGTAAATTGTTTGCAAATAATATTTGTGTACCGGATATGTTATGTGTGTAGAGCATACGCGTACTTGTACATGCGGTTCGATTTTTTATAGCTATTTGTCGACACATAATTAAAATAATCTTTTGTTGTTGGTTTTTTTTTCTCTCGATTGAATATTTCAGTTTATTTAGACGCCATAATTAAAAATTTCGCGTTTGATTCGATCAAATCGCTATATTTGCAACTGCTATCAATTATCAATTTCAATTTAATTTGGCGATAAATGAAAATACATTTACAACCAAAAATAGAACTATGAACTATAGAAAATGACTGATATGTGACTGTTGGTGTGATTGTCAGTGTGTTTCGATGAAATCGAATGTCAATAATGAAGGAGATATCAAACGCACAACAGTAAATCATAATACACATCGATGAGCATAAGAACGGAGTGTTGTTATATTGGATATACCCATGCCGAACAATAAAAAAAAAGTTAATGAGTAAAAAAAAAATTCGATATCCGGTTGAAACGAGCAAAATATCAAATTGAGTGGGATGCGATTGGATGCCATTTTAAAGAACCTTGAGCGACCTTGAGCGAAACATCACATTGGATACGGTTTCATGTTGATCAATTGTTTGTGAGCGGTTTAAAATGTGTTGCTTAACTAATATTTATGTAAGCACGGAAGTAGAATCTTCGTTAATTGCCAACGTATAACGCTTTAGGTGCTGAGCCATGTTTAAAAAAAAGTTTTTCAACAGCGCAACACAAACAAAACAAGTCGGAAAAAATAAAAGTTGTTAAAAATTAAAACCAACAAAGAAGCGAACGAACCAGCCAGCCACCCAGCCAGCTAACAAAAATATCTCGCGTGAAAAATAGAGGAATTACCACTATTTAAAAAGCGCCATGAATTTTCCCACAAATCGCTCCACTTGGCAATGTTTATTATTCATGAAATTTGAAATATCGTCCACTGCTAAGCTTAACTAAGAAAACTGAAACCCAATTATGGACCGTAAAAGATAGTTTTACACATAACACATTAGGGGCGCAATTTCTACTGGTTTTTTGTTGTAGTCGCTCTTTTTGCAATCGCATCATCACGTGTCGCTTTTTCTTTCCGTGTAATTGCTTAATGTGAACGAAATACTTTGGCGTGCTCAGCAATATTTAACAAGACGTTTTTTTCTTACTGGGCGCTGTTGTTGCTGCTGCTGCTGCTGCTGCTGTTAGTGTTCAAATAGCATTGCAACGTATAAATCTGGGGAAAATGCATTACTTTTATCGAGCAACTAGAATATTGTACGATATCGAAGCAGAAAAAAAACCACGCAAAATAAGTGAATCAGCTATTATTAACGACTAATGTTGCGGTGACTATGTAAAGTGTATAGCGGCAACAAAAAGATACACACAAGTAATATACAGCCAACAGCCAGCAGCAATAACAAGAAAAACACCAAGTGGCAATCAATAATCAGATCGAATGTATTTTGCGACTTAGTAATGTAAAACACTGTGTAATGTTCCAAACAATTGTTGCATTATTTTTGTTGGTTGGATTTTTCCCAAAAACTCTTCCATCGAATGCTTTTTGGCCAATAAAACATGTTAAATACATTCGATATTCGATATTGGATGGCCCAAAACTTGCTTACTCAGTGTATTCTAGATCAAACAATGTGAAATCGAAACATTGTGGATCGAAATGGAAAATCGAAAAAGCCAATTTAGTACTATCTCTCTCTCTCACTCTCACGTGCACACAAACACACACACACACACACACACACATACAGCCAGATCATGTTCGTAGTTTCGTATACTAATACGATACTGACTATCGAATAAAAATTGATCAAAACTGTTGTGGTTGAAACAAACAAAAAATAATCAGAAACTATAGCAAGAGACAATATATAGCGCAGAAACATCATACCGGTATGGGTTTTGTATAAAATTGGTGAAGCGAAACACGAATAAAAACGATTTCATCGCAACATATACGAATGCTGCATTATCGCTTCTGTTCCGAGTGCATCATATTTCAAATTAATTCTTCTCATCCGATTGCAATTCAATGGGAAATGCCAAACATTTTGCATGTGACATAATCAATGATTTAATAAAATTTTCCATAATTACTGGGCACGCATGCAATCACCAGTCCGAACCATGGATATATTAATTATGAGTTTGGCCATAGCAAAAATAAAAACAAAACCACATTTAAAAAAAAAAATGACCAATCAATGGCATAATAGCAACGTTTCAAAAAAAAAAGATTATTGCATCGGCTATTAAATGTTTGTGCACACGGTTTCATTGAGCTTTGTATAAAACAAAACAATTTCTCTAACGCAACATGGATAATCATTTGTGAATTTTTCTCATTCTCCTGTTGTCGCATACTTGTATACGTTTACCGTATTGTTGTATCATTGGGTGATAAATCTTGTATAGCTAATGGTTCGCTTCTATAGTATTATAAAAAGCCACACAAAAAAAGTTTCTCATCGAAATCAATTTAAATATTTAATTGAGATTTGTGAAATTCGAATTGCACCAAAAAAAGAATATTTCAAAGCCGATTTCAAATGAATTTGGAGGAGAGAATAAAAAAAACTGACAACAATTTTTTTTATACCAAATAAAACAAGCACAACGCTTTAAACGCCATGGAATACAAATGAATCTCTCATCGAAATAAATTGAGCATCTAGTTTATTCAAATAAATCACTTCACGAATCGTTGAAGCGACAATATTGCGAAGCAGAGAAAGAAAGAAAAAAAGAAAAAAATCGGATTATTATACAAAAATGCAAAATACCCCAAACACTAATTAGAAGTGAATGAAGAGGACAAAAGAAAGACATATGAATGGAAGCAAAGAAGGACACCACAATTCATGTGAAATGACACAAAAAGTATGGACGAGAGAAAAAAAAACATGCTATGAACAAACAAGAAATTGAGTAGTCGAATATGATATAAAGATATAAAAATATAAAAATATCCACATATATATATTTTCATATTGACAAAGTGGACTGCTTAGCAACGACCATTTTCAATGCTTCATTTAAAGAGTAACTCGTCAAACTTGAATAATAACACTAGGATGTTATATAAAATATCAACTGGATTCGATTGCCCACAAAACAACTGCAAAAAGGATATGAACGTTCAAGTCCGTTTCCATGATGCTTTTCCATTTTTCTTCGTCTATTTTTTGTTTTTTTTTTCGTCATTTTCTTTAGTTTTTTCATTTTTCGAAACCATAACCATTCAAGCTTCAAGAAAATTCGTTGACGTTCAGTTGGTCGCCGGTCGAAACCGAAGTTTCTAGTAACATTTAGTAATTGAAATATTCCTCAAATTGAATTGAATTAAATGCTATTCTCGTCTGTGATGTGTGTGTGCCAGGAGCGTATCAATAATAAATCATGTTAAATTCGTAGCAAAACGCTGAACTGGAAATCGTAACCATCAAAATGTGGCATAGTTTCATTTCAAATCAGTTTTCTCGTCTATTTTCATTTCAATTTTATGAACATTTTCGTCATATTAATTAGTTTTTGTGTTTTTTTTTTAAATTTCAAACGAAGGCTGACATAAATTTTGATTTAGCTTGAGGGCAACATAAAACAACGAATCCGGGTATCCGATACGATTCATTCGAAGCCAAAGACCTTTATGAATATTTCGAAATGCACACACAATGAATAGCGCAGTTTTGTATAGCGTTATAACGTTCTATACGTATATATATTGTTTGAACAACTTTCTTATTTGTTCGACATGATTTAACTTTTGTCTCTTCGACACGAACTTACGCCATAATGTCTCTTACTAAGTACATTAAACTTTTTGGACTTGATTTGGACAATTTGGAATGAAGCGCAAACTTAAACCACCCAGCACAAGCACATTACAAACATGGCACACACACACAAAATTGCGCAATTTTGCATGCTTTTTCGGTTGCCAACAAATTTTTATTTTTTACTCCTTTTTCTCTTTTTTTTTGGCTTGGTTTTTTTTTGGTGAAGAAAAACGTTAATCGACAACTGTTGAATGACGATAGAAACGGTTGACGATGCCAACACATTCGCTTTCAGCAGTCGACCAAAAAAAATGGAGTGAAAAAGTGTGAAGGAGACAGAGCAAGAATGCGAGAATGCGATAGAGATAAAGATCAGTCTTTTTAATTTGAACTTTTCTTGGCTTTCAACAACGGCATTGGAAGTCCGTATCTAATCGAATTAAATATTACATCCCAGTGACCTTCAGCATTTTTCTCGCTCAGAGCACTTCTGGCAACATACAACCAACTGATCTGTATCTTCAGCAGGAACTTTAGAGATGGGTTCAAATAAATGTAAGCAACAACAACAACAACAAAAACAAAAAAACGAAAATATTCTTTCAACTTTCTTCGTCCTTCTCCGAGCAAGCAAGCAAGCAAAAAAATGCGCAAGCAAAAAAGGACACTGAAGGAGAATGAAAGCAAATATGATGTGTTTATTATTTGGACATGGATATTGTTTACATCACGTTTCACCTTTCGTGAGAGAATCTGATTTGATGAATATTTACCCAAAACGAGAATAAGACGCAGAAAATCGAATAAACAGAGAGATGAACGAGAGAGAGAGAGTGAAATTGATTTTAAGTGGCACGAAACGAAGCATTTAAATGTGTAATCAAATGAACTGAGTAATGAGTATGCTTGCATAAATGGAAGCTGCTTAATAAGATTATGTAATGTTTAATCAATGGATTACAATGTATGCTCGTGCTCATTGCTCAACGTCTTCGTCGTGCTCAGTAGTCCCCCATTTAGTTCGGTTATTCCGCGTTCTTCGCTACCGGACATTTTACTATCAATAATAATTTAAACAAAATGCTACAGCACACTTTACATCAATGCTAATGTTCGGTTTGGTTTGGTTTGGTTTGGTTTTGGTTGGAAGACAAATAGTGTAAACAAACTCATCGCTTTCAATACAATGAATAAGCATACCTTCCAACTGACTAACGCTTTTGCATAATTCGTTTGGGGGGTGGGGGCTGTGTACGGTTCGTTCGAAGGCTCTCATCAATATCGTTTCGCGTGATACGATTTATCATTTATCAGCACACAGCTGTCTAGTCCTTTTCTTCACATCGTCGTACCATCTGAAATTCTTTATGCTATATCAAACCATTCATAATTACGTTGAAATGGCATTTTCTTTGGTGAAATTTAATCCCAGTGAAACACACCAGAGTGTGGTGTACCAATGAAAAATGAGCAAATGCCAGAAGTGCTCTTTTTTTATATATAAAAGCCAACCAATTCATGCTGACTTAACAAAAACAAAAAACAGAAACAGAAACAGAAAAACAAATGCAAATTCGCTACATAAATGGCAATAATTTGTTTTTGATCATCCTATTGCAAGAATATGTCATTTGGAACATAGAATTAAAGCATCCTAGCGCTCGTTCACCTGCTCATCCATTCACTTGTCCACTGACTTTTCGACAAAATATTTCCGCGAATTCTGAATGTGTACACACAATTGTGCACAAAATGAGTCATACAACGCAAACACGAGGTGCATGCATTTATTTGGAAACAAAAGAGTAATAAAACCGTTCGAATTGTGATCATTTGGTTTGCTCTCTATTTCTCTTTCTGTGTGTGTGTGTGTGTTTCGGCTGTGTGGCTGTGTTCCAGACCTTATGAACTAAATGCTGAAAATGAAACTTCAGTGGCAAAACAAAAACTCACCCACCATCAATTAATACATTCTAAATGAAGGGAGAGACAGAGCAATGGAGTGAACACATGCACATAGATAGCAGGGGTGGAAAAAAAAACAACGACACTGGAAACGACAGTGGTGTATTTAGCTCTCGAGTGCAGTGGGTCATTTGAAATGAGCCATAGAATTTAATTAGTCTCATTTGGCTGGGTAAACAAATACTGTTCCATTGGTTCGCGTGTACAGAATTCCATAGTAAATGCCAAAACAAATACTTCATCCAGTCAAGATTAACACGAAAACTAGAAAATTGCAAGCGCACAACTATATGTGTGCAATGTTTTTCTTCAGCTTTATTTCAAGTAAGGATACTTGTTTTCTCACTCTTCATTCATCTCCAGTTGCATTGTTTTTGTTTTTGTTTTTTATTTTTCTTGGTCTCTTGTCACAAATTTTGTGTGTGTGTGTGTGTGTGTGTGTTTTTTTTCCAATTTTGTTCAGTTTCCATTGCATTTAAACACTGAAGTAATGTTTCGTGCAAAATGCTTTCGTTTTTCGAAAAGTTTCACAGCAAAAGTATTCATCATAGTTGAATGACGCGGTAAGAACAAAAGGCATTTAATTTTAAAATAGTCTAGTAGTGTTTTAAAGTTTTGGGTGGAAAAAGTTTTTCGATAACATTCCAGAAGGGTCATTTAAGGTTTTTATTAGCCATTATTAATTGTATTTTTTTTTTTTTTCATTTCAAAATATATTTTTCGATTTTTTATACAGTTGCATATTTCATTTGGTTATTAGGTGAGATTACTTTTGGTGCATCAAAGCTACACCCTTGTCAGCTCAGACAACCTGAATTTACTCACAAAAAATGCGCTTACTTTATATTCGCTTCCGTGAATTTGAGTTTTCGTATTTAATTTTTTGTAATTTCTTTAAAGTAATAAGCTTAAATTGGAATATATGTTTTTAACGACTAAACAGCATTGATACAATAATGATATGAATATAAAATAAACAAAACGAACAAAAATGTCTAAAGAAATAAAATTCGTATTTGGCTTGGTTGGCGCCGATATAAAAGTACCACAGAGAAAAATCGATAGCATCGTTAAGTACGTATCTAATAGTTAAGTACGTATAATGTATTTTAGCGAGTTGAGTTTGACATTTCATTTTCTGTTGTCAGATAAACACCCGAGACGTTGATACTTTTAACATCCACTTGCAAAAGTATTCAATTTTCAAAACTAGCAACTACAATCAATTGATTGCATGTAAAATTCTACATTCATAGAAATTTGTGTCGTATTTATTTGTTTAAACGTGTGAATTCGCAATAATAAAAAAAAACTGTTGAACTGGAATTATATCCGTTTCATTGGTCCACGTAATTCGAATTGTGGGCATTGTTGTTGTCAGTTCCCGCTTTTGTGGATACAAATATACACACTCACACCGTATAAAGTACGACATATTGACTGACAAATAGTCAAATGTCTGCCATCATCACCGAGTAGAGCAGCAGTAGAGTAGTCAAATTTTTCCATCGCTTAGCCCTATGATCAACAAAGTGAAACAATTGAAATCCATCCGAATTATTGAATGACGGTGAACATCAAACAATTCAAAATACCAGTGAATAAAAAACAATCATTTGTTTCATAAATGTTTACACATTTCACGCTACGATTGATGTGTTAAATTGTTTATTGAAAGGCTACTGTTTAAGTTGATACTTGATTTTTTACCAAAACGATATAAAAAACAACAAAAAACAGGGAAACAAACACCTCGTAAATGTCGCAAACCGTTTAGATCCTTAATGTGAACGAAACAAAAAAAAAAAAAATAAATAAAACAACAAACCAGTGAGTTCAGAAGAAAACATGCAAGTCGCTTCAAATCGAGCCATAACTACATTTAACTGCAAATTGTACGATAACTTGTCAATCTATTTAATCAAATCATAGATTTGGTGTGTTTTTGTGTCATGTAATTCAAGAATTGTTCAACAATATGATTTTGATTTGAATTTACAAAACAACAAAAAAAAACAAAAAAACAAAAAAAAAATAACAAATTCCAAATCATCATTTCAGATCAACGATGCACTGTCCACCATGAATGTTCAATTGGCACAGATTTGAATAGCGAATATCGTTTCGCTGTTCCCGGTCTCGTTCAACCATTCCCCCCAACAACAACAAAAAGCGCAAAAATTCTTCAATCCGCAGACTGTCAATAAGTAAATAAGCCGCATTTGTCAGACACACCAAATTCGGTATTTACCCAATCAAATTCAGATGAAATGTAAAATGTTGGTTTCTCTTTCTCTCGCTTTTCAAACCTAGATTATTCTTGTAAATTGTGAAGCGGCTCCTTCAAAATTGAATATGCATAGCAAAACCGATCATATTTTTGTGCCAATTAGTTCGAATGACACAAATATAGCACCGTCGAAAAAGAGCTGTCGACGTGTAAGTTAAATAGAATGATAAGACAAAATTCAATAATTATCTACAGTGAGTCACAATGAAATTGAATATTTCATAACTATTTTTTTGTTTTTGTTTTTTTTTACATATGTGATTTGTCAAAATTCTAAATTTAATTCGAAGTTTTTTGATGTACACGTGTCACACAGTCCATTGACAATTACAAGGGCTTTTGAGCCTCTGTTAACCGATTTGAACAGATACAGATGCTTATTCATGTGTGAAACAGACAGAGACACATACGATATGAACGCTCTTTTGAATATGCAATTATTTAGACTGTTCGAATTGGTGGACGTGTGACCGCAAAATAAGGAAAAATTGAATCATTTTGCCATTGAAATGTTTTAACAAGCGCAACTACAAATCCATTTTCAATTGAAAACATTTATTAATTCATAATTTGCACAATTTCATTTCGATTCATTTCAGTATTGGAATCAACTATCACGACTGCAGCGAAACATTATAATTGTTGTGATCTCGGGATTGTGCATATTTCTTTTACTATGGATACCATCAATTCAAACAAATAATGATTCTGTACCGGACAAAGAGTATTTTGCAAATCATATACAAATCACACCGATACGTGATCCACAAAATGATTTAACAGCAATTGATATTGGCAAGCGAAAATTGGAACAACCCGATGAAAATGATATCGATGTGCATGCAAACGATGCAAATAAACGGCTATTTGATGATGATTTGACAAATGGCAAGGCAATCAACTATGATGATAACAATGTGATGGCAAATAATGTGATTGATAATGTAGAAAATGTTCGAAACAAGGCAACTGACGGTGCGAGTGCACCAAATCGTCGACAATTCAGGGGTCCAACAAATGAACGGCAACGTGCCGTTGTGGCGGCTGCAAAGCACGCATGGAGCGGCTACAAGAAATACGCTTGGGGTCATGACAATCTTAAACCCATTTCGATGGGTTTCCATGATTGGTTTGGCCTCGGACTAACACTCGTGGATTCACTTGATACATTATACATAATGAATATGCGTGAAGGTGTGTAAACCGTAGTCCAAATCCATTTTAATAATCATTGAATTTAAATTCATGTGTTTGTGATTTTATTGATTTGAACATTTTATTCATTTGCAATTTTCTACAGAATTTGAAGAAGCCAGAAATTGGGTGGAATTATATTTAAAATTGGATGTTAATCGTGACATTAATTTATTTGAAGTTACCATTCGTGTGCTTGGTGGACTTCTCAGTGCATACCATTTGTCTGCTGACAAAATGTTTTTAACTAAAGCCGTGAGTGTTATAAAATTCAAATGGATATAAAATAAAAGCCTAGCTTAGTTAAATTGTCATCGGTATTCTATCGTTCAAAATACAGACAGAGTTGGGCAATCGATTGATGCCGGCATTCAACTCACCATCAGGCATTCCATATTCGGATGTTAATCTCGCTACAATGGTGGCTCATTCACCAAAATGGTCACCAGATAGTTCAACCAGTGAAGTGACAACCATTCAATTGGAATTTCGTGATTTAAGCCGAATAACAAACGATCCAACATTCGAAAATGTAAACAAACAACAAAAAAACACGATTTTTTTCAATTTATAATCCATTTTGAATGCAATATCAATATTTCTTTTTTTCATCATTTTTCTATGGCAGGCAATCGCAAAAATCGGCGAAAAAGTGCACAATTTGGAGAAAAAAAATGGCCTAGTCCCGATTTTTATCAATGCAAATACGGGCATGTTCCGTAATTTTGCCACAATATCGTTAGGTGCACGTGGTGACTCTTACTATGAGTATCTGGTCAAGCAGTGGATTCAAACGGGCAAAAAGACCAATGATTAGTATGTAGACATTTCGAATTTTATTTGCAAGGAAACTTATTTTTGCGTTTCTTGTGACATTAAATCCAAAATGTTTTGTGTAAATCGTTCATATTTGTTTGTTTGGTTTTTTTTTCAGTTTGGTCGAAGACTATATTGCAGCAATTGATGGTGTAATTGAGCATTTGGTTCATCGAACACCGAACGAAAAATATGTATACATTGGTGAATTAATCAATGGAAAAGATTTCAAACCAAAAATGGATCATTTAACATGTTTTTTGCCCGGCACACTTTTGCTCGGCTACACCAATGGAATGCCCGAATCGCATCTGCATCTAGCTCAAGATTTGCTTGAAACATGCTATCAAATGTATGCCAAGCAGCCCACCTTTTTGGCGCCAGAAATTGTCTACTTCAATTTGAATGGCGAAAGTGAGACTGATATTTATGTCAAATCAAATGACGCACACAATTTATTGCGGCCAGAATTCATCGAAAGTCTCTACTATTTTTATGCGTTAACCGGTAATACAACGTACCAGGAGATGGGCTGGACCATTTTTAATGCATTCGAAAAATATACAAAAGTAAAAAATGGTTATACATCCATTGGAAATGTAAAAAACGCGCTAAATACACGACCGCGTGATATGATGGAATCATTTTATCTGGGCGAAATGCTCAAATATTTTTATTTACTCTTCAGCGATGACCGCAAAGAAATTGATTTAGAAAAATTTGTATTTAATTCCGAAGCACATCCACTTCCCGTTCGCAGCAATTAATTGTGATCAGTATATATGTAATTTTGTAATTATAAAAAGATGAAGAAGACAGACAGACAGACAGACAGACAGACAGACAGACAGACAGACAGACAGACAAAAAAAACACAACAAATTAAATTTGGTAGCTCAAATAAGCACATTACATCGTCCATACCGCCAAGTGCGTGTAAACACAAAATGAACGAAAAATAGACACAGAGCTTAGAATATATGTGGTTTGTAATTTATTAATATTTTTTTGTTTGTTTAGGGATTTTCATGTCAAATAATGTGCATATTTAGTTTTTTTGTTCATTTGTTTATTTCTTCGTTGGATTATGTTAATTTTCTTTTCCGTCTCTGAGCCTATTCTCGCTGGTGTTTTTTTTTTGGTTCGACATTTAGAAACTAAAATGTTATAAAAAATTATTTTTTTTTTTTATTTATTTAAGGCAGATTAAACAGCGATAATTGTCTCATGCACTGCCACTTTATCCACACAAAAAAAAGAAAAGAAGAATATGCAAAGTAATTTTATTAAGAGCAAACGAAGTAATTAAACAGCTTATCAAGTAAATAGTCAAATAGATAAGAAAATCTTTACAAATTATGCCAAATAATCCAGAAAAAAAATATAGTCAAACATTACGTGAAGGGTATATGTCAGGATTAAACTGTTTGATTTTAATTTAATTTTGTTTTCCTTCCATTTTTTGTTGTTGTTGTAGAAATTCACAGCAAAAAAATTGAAATTGTGCAAATGGAACACAAAAGTTGGATACCGTATGTAAATTCCAAAAAAAGAAAAACAAGAAAAAAAACCACAAAAACAAAAAATATTAAACTGAATAGTATTTCTGTACTTAGAATTAGAAGATTCAGTATTGAACCATTTTCGCACTGTTTTAAAGCGCTTCATTTTGACTAATTTTGAATGAACATGTTTAAGCATATAAAATCAAAATGTATTCGCGATTATTCGTTTTTTTTCATAAAACGGGTACATTTAGAACCGCTTTTAATCGAAAATCGTACTAAAATCGTAGCATAAGTTTGATCATAAGCTTGGGCTCAAAATAAACACATGTGTTGTAATGTAATATGTCATTAGAACAAAAACGATGAAATAAATCAAATGAGATACATCACATTCACTGAACCCAACTCGTACTTTTAATTTTCATGTGCAACTGCAAAGAAATATTTATTGAAAACCTACTTTATAAAGTGACAAATAAATACACACTTTAAGATCCAAAAATAAGAACCGAATCGATTTGTTTGTTTCATTCTGTTTGTATTTTTAGCAACACGTTTCTAAAAAGGAAAAAGAAAATCCGAAACATTTTACATCAGGTATGAATATGTTTTCTTTATCTATCAAAGTTCACGAATCGTCTTTATGCCTAAATGAATATTGTCAATGCAAAATTTGAAGCTGAAATTCATTCTATGTGTAAATTCAATTGTGGCACACTGAAATTGTGTGGATATAAAACATAAAACCATACCAATTCGTAGCAATTCGATGCGATTGACAGCACTCGTACTTGTCGTACTTGTCAAGGTAATACTGGGTGTGCGAAAAACATATGTCGAATCTGATTTACGTTGCCAATAATCCTATCTAAAACACGTGTTGTAACAGGATTTACCAAATAGATGACATCATTTATAATTTGAGCGACTGAAATTCATTCAAGTTGGATTTCACAGTAAATGCGACTAGACAGTTTAAAACGAAATAAATGGTTTTTATGCAATAGGCATGCAATAGGAAATTCAGAACAAAGCCAATTTGTGTGTGTGTGCGGATTTAGATTCGTATAAATTTAAAATGAATGAAAATAAATCAATTTGATATAAGAATTTTTTCTTGTAATTTTTCTTCTTTATTCTTTGTCCTTACTCCTTAATTATTACATCATTATCATTATTCTATACAGCTGCCATTTAGATTAATTTGAAGTAATTAATGATTCTTTTTCGTGTTTGTGTGTGTGTGTGTGTGTGTGTGAGTGTGTGTGTTGATTTTTGTGGTTGTTGTTGTCTGCTTGTATTTTCTCTATATCTCACATACAATGAAAGTTTGTTTTGAAATTTAATTGTAATTGTGATTCTCCATTAAATATATATAAGAATGATTATTTACAAAAAAGAGTTTAGTATAGCCTTATTGTGTTCGTAATTAATACACAAATACTAATAGCCTTTGAAAATTGTATTGAAATACTTTACATGACAAAAATGCGCACATTCATTAATTTAAATTTAAAAAATAAAAACAAAACAAAACGACAAAAAAAACTAAACAATTTATGAAATGAAGAAGAAAGAAATTTCATTTAGTTTATGTTTTGTTGTTGTTGTTGTTGCGATTTCAACATTTCTTTACTTTGACTTTGACTTTTACTTATACACATTCATATGCTCGATTGTTTTTTTTGTTGTTTTTTTTTTTTGTTTTTTCTTAAAATTTATTGCTGCAAGTGTAACCGTTATTTTCATTAAATCTTCATTCTTTTTGGTTTTTGTCGGTTCAATTTGCGATAAAAACATTGATTTTTTTTAAAATGTGAAAATTATTGAATATGCCCCGCATTTATTTGGAAACAATTTGCTATCGCATTCATCATTTCTTTCTTCTTCGTATTTCTTTTTTTTGTTCCACTGATACGATTTTGCGTCGCCATCAATTCAGTTTTGTTTTGTTTGAAATGTCTAAAGGCCTCAGTACACTGTATGTAGAATGCACATAGTTTATGTATATTGTATGAATACGTACACAAATTTTGTAAGAGCATACTTTTTGTATGTGCACTTTTCCACTGAATTTCAGTCTTTTTTGTATGCACATACTCCAATGCACATACTTTTTTCAATATCTATATGTATATATTCATACATTATACATAAACTATGTGCATTGTACATACAGTGTACTGAGGCCTTAACCCGTTTCAAAATTGAAACATAACGGTATGTTATATTGTATTTTCTTTGCAAATTAGTAATATTTCGTTTTGGTGATGAAATTGGTTTTTTTTAATCTTCATTTTGTTCATATTTTCTCTTCAATTCATTTTGAGTAGCGGCATTATTAGATTAGGCAAGATCAGTCGCATTTCTTCAATAGAATAAAATGTTCATTTGTGTGATGTTTTCAATTAAAGCGTAAAATGAAGGAAAAATAACGAATAAGTACATTCATGTTTCACGGTCAACATATTACAAAATATTTATCAAATAAAATTAAAAAAAAAAAAAATAAATAAATTACGATCGAAAGTTTTGTCTAGGTGTTTTGTTTTTTTCCGTGGAAAATATAAACTGGGGAGGGTAAAAAAAGTAATATTTGTAGCTATTTGTCATCACGACCAAATCCATTTATAGATTCCAATAATTTAAGTGTGTACACTTGTCCAAATTGTAGTAGTGGTGCTTTCGAAGAGCTTTTCAGGTCAACTGCACCAAGGACGAGACATGTGGAAATTTAATTAATAATAATAAACAAAAAAGCGACGTGCATCAAATACTCTTCGAATTGTACAACTAAAAAATAAATATATTTTATTTTTTTTCTTCACAATAAATCACGCTAAGAATATGCAAGAAAAAAAAATTGCTATTGATAGATACAACTAAAGAATTGTTTGGATGACAAACACCAATTTGTGTGTGGGTGTGTGTGTGTGTGTGTCGTTCGAATCGATGTACAAATCAATTTCGATTGAACAGCTTGTCTATCGAACGTCTCTCGTGTTCGCTCTCCATATTCATCGTTTTCTTATTCGTTCCATTTGTTTTATTTTTTTTCTCTTCTCATTAACTTATGAATTTTGCTACAGAGATTTAATCAATTGAGTCGAATAATAACTCTCATATGTTTCATTTGCAATTTCAGTGTTTTTGTTATGTGTGTGTTTCTGTTTTATGTGTATGTGATTTTTAAACTCGCAAACTCTCTATCTCGCACATAAAAACATTTTATTCCAGTTTAACTTTATAGCACCCTAAGGCTAGTCATTAGTTTTTTTTAGTACAGTCTTTTGTGCAATTTGTTTTTTTTTTCATCAATTTTCAAAATGTTTCTTTTTTTTAACTTCATTTTCAGTATTTCAATTCTCTATGTTTCATTTTTTTTTCGCTAAATTCATCTAAACAAAAGTACAACCAAATTAACTTCATTTCTTTTTTGTAATGCCATGCAATCTTTTACAAATGACGCGCTAAACTTATTACAATTCGTTTTTGATGCCTGTGAAACACACATTCACATAAAAGTCAACATTTTTATATGTGGATACCACACAATTTTAAGCCCTGTTGAACCACTTTCGTTGGATTTTTTGTTTGTTTAAAGTACATAATTTTTTGTTTGTCGATATTCACAGTCAAAAGTTTTAAATATTAAATGGTTGACTCAACGGTATCAAGCTGCTTTGGTGGACCCTCCAAGGTGATTTGATTTTTTTTTTCGATAATGGTGAGTTTGCCTCAGGCGGTTGTTATTCAGCATAGCACATTCCCGTTTGGAGCCACTTCACAAAGATCTAATTTTAAATTTTGGGGCGAAAAAAAAACAATTGGTTAAAAATATGCACTGTGTTACACTATTAGGACATAATGGTCATACCTTTTTATGTGGATTAAAATTGATGCCATTCGGTATTCTATCGATAATTGTTTTCTGTGTGATCAGTTTTGGCAAAAAGACGGTCATCTCTTGGTAAACAAAAATGATTTTCTGGATGATTTCTCAAGTGAGTCATTTCGTTCACGGTCAAGGGATGTTCGTTCAAATGAAACAAATGAATCACAATAAAAATGACCCGTTTCATCATCAACATTTCAGAAAATATGGGCTGCGTTTGATATGTGCATAACGTAATTTGAATTTTGTCAGTGAGACACAGAGAAAAATGCATTAACAAATGCAAAAAAAACGCCCACTTTGAGAATATTGAAAACGTAACGAAATTGTAATTTGCATCATTTTTAAGAGAATGCACGGTTTATTTTATCAAACGATTATTCTTAATTTTTTTTTCTTTTTAATTATGCAGAAAAAAATTTTTCGTTAAAAATAATTTAAAAGCCAGATACAAGCATTATCATGATCAAAATAATCAGTTAGTCTTGATTCTGTTATTTTGTTTTCCAACAATTCTGTTGTTTTACACAATTTTTCTTTTCTTTTTTTTTTAAACGTACAACAATTTTTAAGCTCCATTTAATGAATCGCAAAATGCTGATGAGTTTTTTTCTTTTAAACGAGATCGAATGTGCGCGCCATAGATAGAGTTTTCAATTATTTTTGTATTGCAAAAAAAATGCAATTGCAATTTGTCAAAAAGAAAAAAGTTTTCTTTTTTTTGGATTAAAATTTGCCAACAACATTTAGGAAATTGCTATTTATCGCACTTTGGTGTGTGTGTGTGTATTTATGTGTGTGTCTGTGGTGAATGAGCTGGATTAATTTACGCCAGAAATTCGTTTGCATCTTAGAATACCACTTCTCTATCGATCAATCAGCTTAGAAACGGTGAATTTTGATGTGTCGCCTGTGATGGTGAGAAATGAAAATCGTTCGTTGTGGACGCCTGCTGATGAATTAAATTCGGTGTGAGGGGGCTGTCCGCCAAGAACGAGCCCATCGTTTGATCCAAATAGTGCAATGATTCACTTTCACTGTTTTGTAAATTTAGTATCGAATCGATGGCATTTTGCACATGCTGATTTATGTCATCGTCAAAGTTTGGCCCGATATTATTGGCGGCCGCACTATTTGCCTGTGACCCACTATTGTCGGTGCTGCTCATTGACGCAGATGTCTGATACACATTGTCGCCGTGCATATGGTTTTGTTGTAATTGCATGAGCACGGAATTGGCATTGTCGAGTGTTGATGGCGATGGATGCGCACTTAAACCTAAGAGATCACGTTCAATTAGATCATTTGTTTTCACAGACATCGAATTGAAACACGCTTGTTTCTTTTGATCCATATCGCCCATCAGTACATTCTCATTTTCACAACCATTATCGCATGCCAAACCGTTCATCATGCCATTCCATGAGCTACCATTGCGTTTATTCACATCGGCATCCATATGGAAATCATAGCCGGACGCCTGTTGGCATTCCATAATCCATTGATGGTCATCCGAATTGGCCGTTTCCATAAATGATGTCATCATGCACGAACGCTTCGACGGATGCAATTGATTCATATTCATTTGTGGCACCACATCACCGTTGTTCGGCCAATGCCGCTTATTCGGGCCGGTTGTCTGTTGATGGGCCAACATAAATTCCGAGTGATTTTCCACGTGATGGAATGCTTGGTTCCTACAAATTGTGGAAAGGAAACAAAACAAAACAAAACCAAATGATTAGTATAATGAAAACGTAAATCAATATGTTCGGTAACTTCTTGAACATAAATTTAATTGAAATCTTACATTTTATTCACGACTTGCGATGAATCAACAGACGAGTGCGGCGGTGATGAGCCATGGAATAGTTCCTCGAGTCGTGACTCCACCAAATCGTTGGTTTTATCAAAGTCTGGATTATCACTAAACATATTTTCGAGCCGATTTTCCACCGATTTATCATTCGAATCAACACTGTCAACGGCATTGTTTACAATCGAATCGTTAAACAGCTCGGACAACGGCAAATGGCCGTCCATATCACCTTTTTCATCATCCAAATCGTGTGCATCGTTTGTTCGCTGATTGAATAAATCCGAAAATTGATTGTCCACATTGAGCTTTGAGCTGGAACAGGGATTCTCGTCGTCATTACTAAAATTTCGTAGCGTTGATTCCATGAAACCGTCAATATTCAGATGCTCATTTGATCGTTTATCGGAAATTAAATTGAGCTCTTTTTGAATGCAAAGCCATTCGTCGTATGGTTCTTTATCACAGGAAATTAATTCATCTTTTCGACGATTGCTTGATGTATTATTTGTGCTGCTGTCACTTGGACTACACAAATAATCAAAATCCGATGTGCTCAATGGGCTGTGAACAATCTCACGCGTCGATTGATCACACTTTTTGATGATATAGCTGGGCGTTATTTCTGATTCGATATCCAAATGGTCCAGCTCTTTTTTCACATCAAAACTGGTTTGAATGCGTTTTTGTGGGCCAAGCAAACTGGAATCATAGCTAAAGTTCATATCGAGCTGCGAGAGACTGTTTTCTTTATTCGACATTGGCTGAAACGATGGCTTAATATCCATTTCGGTGATATTTGATGATGTTACATTGCTCGTATTTATGCTGATGTTGTTGTTGTGAACCGTTTTATATGAAGTTGGCCGATTGTGATTCGTATTGAATTCATTTACCGTTGTTGGTGGCAAATCTTGTTCGCCCTTCAATTCATTTTTGATCGTTTGACTCGAGATATTCGTCAAATATGCTTCATTCACTTTCTCCGTATTCTTTTTGAGCAAATCAATCGATGGTTTCTCTTCCGTTTCGAAATCTTCATTCTCCTTGAAATTGCAATTCATTTTCATTTGATCACGTTGCATTTCGAATGTATTTGTGTTGATTTTTTCGGGACCGTGACCGGAACCGTGGCCGGGCGCTGCAATCGGTGAAATATCTTTCAACACATTGGCCATCTGAGTGTCGGCAATTTCTTCATTTAGATTTTTCAATTCAGTTTGAATCAGTGAAATTTCATCTTGAATATCAGACACCAGCATACGATCTAACATCATCAACTCGGATGTTCTAACGTTGCGCTACAAAATGTGATAAAATAAGAACGATAAACAAATTATTATTGCAACCGATAAAAAGCGAAGACGTTTGCCAAGTGTGCCTAAGTGTGGCAAGTATGAATACTTAATAATGTATAAACGTACCATCGATTCCTTCATCAGCAACAATTGATACTTATTCATCATCATATTATATTTCTCTCTCAGATCGTGTGCAGTGCTCCCAAAACGCTCTTCATCATCCGATTGATTTTCGTTGTCTGGATCATTTTCCGAGTATATGCAATGGTACCTACAGCAAAATCCATCGAAATTAGTGATGATTATGTTTGTTGGTTTTTTTTTGCATTGAAAAATTAATGGTTTTACCTTATGAGCCGTTTCACGGCATCCTCTTTGCTTCGGAATGGGCTCTTGTAATCCGGATGAATGCAGCTGTCCTGATCAACGGCCAACTGATTCTCAAATCTACATTAAATGGTCAAAACGGTTAATAAGCAATTTTCTAATCGAAACGATTAAAACTTAAAAGATTATCTTAATGAACACAAACTCACAAACAAGTTCGAGGGACTGGCGTTGGTTGGCTTGGTTGTATTTGAACTGGTTCGGGTGGCACCGATGATACGGTCGACACTGATGTTTGTACTTTTGGAATCGGTTCGGCTGGTTTTGGCGATGAAATTTGCTTCGTTGCTTCTTTGGCCGTTGAAACGACCGGGCTTACAATTGGTGACGATGTAATTGTTGACGATGTTACTTCACATTTTGACAATGTTACTGCCGGCTTGAGTTGCTGTTGCGGTGAAACAATACACACCGGCTGAATGCTTTGCATCGGTCGCGCTGTATAATTTGGCTTCGCTTTATTATTCGATAATGGTGCTGGTGTCGTTACAATTGCACTGTTTCCATTTTTATGATCAACATTGACCTTTTTCACCGGTGATACGGTTGCCTGTCCAGTTATAATTGGTGCTGTTGAAATTGGTAAATTTGCCGAAAAATTTGGTCCAGCCGGCAAAGTTGATATGACTTTGCCAGTGGCCAAAATCTTTTGCTGTTCAATGAATAAACGCTGCAACGCCTGATAAATATCTATATCATTCATTGCATTTAGATTTGTTAGCGTTGGCAACGGTTTATTATATAATGGATTTGATGGGCTCATATCTGGTCGTATTGAGGCTAAGAGGTTTTTATTTTGTAAGCGACTTGATAGCGTTTGGATTTGCATTTGCACGGTTTTGAGTGATTGTTGCTTTTGTGGTGTTAATTGAATGGTTTGTACACGAGGCACATGTGTTGGCGATACCATCATTTGTGGCTGACTCACACTGATCAATGGCGGTAAATTCGCTTGTGAAGTATTCACGGTGATCGTAAGACTCTTTTGTTGTGGATTTTGGCCCATTTTCGATGCATTTGATTGATTTGATTGTTGCGATATAATTGTTTGCGTTGTTGAAATGGTTGGATGTGGCATTATTCGGGCGGCATTCGATGCTGAGCTGAGCGTTAAATCGGAATTCGAACCTTGCACCATCGGATGCACATGATTATTATTGTTCGGTTGATTGGCATTGCACACTTTTGATACATTTATGGGTTTGGTTTGCATTTCATTTGGTAGTTTCAGCGCAACATTTCCATCACCGGTAACATTTGTCGAGATTATAACATTATTTTTGGAACTTTCGTTTTCTTTCTTTGAATTTTCGTCCACCTTTACCACACCGTCGGTTTTGTTGGCTTTGTTTGTTTCCGCTTTCGGCTTTTTCGATCTTGATTTTTTCGGTTTCGTTTCAGCCTTATTGTTTGCGGCATTTGGTGGCACAGCAACCATTGTTGGGGCCGGACATTTCATATGTGACAAATTGGTTCGTTGGTTTTGCTGTTGTTGTTGTTGTTGCTGCTGCTGCTGTTGTTGGTGGTGGTGCTGGTGCTGTTGCTGTTGCTGTTGCTGTTGCTGTTGCTGATGCTGATTAACCATCTGAACCTGTGGCTGGGGTTGGGGTTGCGTTTGAGGCTGGGGCTGTGCAGACGCGTGTGCAATTGGCTGCTGTTGAATATTTGGTTTCGTTTCATTTGCTTGTGTCGCTTGACCAATATTATCAAAATGAATTTGACCCTGTATCAAACATTTGGCCAGCTGTTGCTTATTAACGCCAGCTGGTACAATCAATAGCCGTTCCATTGGACCCAAGGCCGCCGTTGTAAGGCCGGGTGGCAATTGTGTGATTTGATTCGTAATGGTATTCAATGTGAAAAGTTGCTGATTTGGTGTTATTTTCGGTAATTCGATGGTGGTCGTTGGCAAAACTGATGTATTCGTTGTTTGTTGTGTTTGATGAAAACTGTTTGTAATTACATTGCCCATTGTATTTGGTGTGACATTGGCGGTGATTGTTTGTGATGTTTGCTGTTGTTGCGGTAGTGGCTGCACTTGAGCTGACTGTATCGGTTGCTGATTCTGAATGGACTGTATCACATTGGGGAAATTTGGCGCTTTTTGTGTTTGCTGTGATGTCATCTGAAAATAGGAAATCATTGGATAATTGTCAATATGTCATTTCATCGAATGTAGTTCGTATTTGTATCGCTTAAAACACATTGGTTTTCAGTGTTGAGATGTTTAGTGTTGTTTGTTGGAGTAATAAACAAATTACAAAAGTGCATAAATCCTTAACTTGGTTGGTACTACTTACCATTGGTCTGTCGTTAGCATTGGCATTGGTGACCATCGTATTGCTGCTCGAAATGATCGGCTTTGGCACAGCTTCGTTTGATTTGAGAATTATTGATGGTTTATTGCTGTCAATAATATTGGTCTGCTGAATATTTGGCTGCGGCTGTGTCGTTGGTGTCTCATTAATGAGTGTCACATTGCACAGTGCACCGCTGAGAATAGCCTGTAAAATCATTTGCGACTGCGAATCCTGCGGTGCGTTTGCATTATGCTTCAAAAGCAATTGTCCATTTTCCGAAAAAGATAGTGTCAAACTACCCGTTAGCTGTGGCAATGTGGTCATCTGAGGTGCTTCCGTTTGAATTGGTGTGGTTGGTAACATTTGCATTTGGATATTCGGTGTTGGTTGCATTGTCATTTGGATTTGACGCGGTGCTGTGATGTGCGCATTCGGCTGTGTGATGTGAGCATTTGTATTGATCAGCGTGCCATGATTGGTAATCGTTTGAACGCCGGATGACTGAATTGGCCGCTGCAAACCAATTTGCGGATGATACGATTGTGATGTACTGATAATAACACCACCGCCATTATTTCCCGGATTCGATGAAATCGAATTGGTTATGATATTGCCATGTGTACTTAAATTATTGCTAGAGGATGAGATTATCTGCACATTGTTTGGAATGTTGAGTATCTGTTGATTTGGCTGTAGATTCATGGTGATCCCTGGACTGCTGCCCAAACTATTGATGGACGGTGTGACCTGTTGCGTTTGCGACGATGTTATTCCCATCACATTATTTGGTAGCTGCGCAGATGCTGTTGATACTTTATTCGAGTCCACAATCGGTGTGATTTGAATTTGATTTTCAATCGCTTTTCCACTTTGATTCGGTGTACATTTGTTCCGGTCCACTTGCGATATCTGATGGTATCAAAGCATAGAAACAAAACCATATCGGAAATTAAATCAAATGGAATTGAGAACGATGGAAAAAGAAAAATTCAAATTCAAATTAAAATTAAATAATAATGCGATGCCATAAGATGAGAAGAAATGAGATGAAATGAGATGAAATGAGATAACAATACCTGAATGTTTCCAATTTGGCTTGGCACATTAATTGTTTCCATAATTTTTTTGTTATTTCGTTTATTGGTTTGTTTCTTTTTAGTTGTCTTTTGAGCAGAGCTTGCGGTCAGCGTTGTTGTTGACATGGCCGCTGTGTTTGTGGCCGTCATCGTGCTGATTGTATTCGACATATTCGTTGAGCTTTGCGCACTATTTTGTACGCCGATCAATTGATTTTGGATTTTATTGATTTGGCTTTGGAGTGTCGGTGCTGGTATTGGATTTGTCAATGG
Organism: Aphidoletes aphidimyza; assembly: GCA_030463065.1. Lineage (NCBI taxonomy): Eukaryota > Metazoa > Arthropoda > Insecta > Diptera > Cecidomyiidae > Aphidoletes > Aphidoletes aphidimyza. The sequence continues at coordinate 45,421,198 of CM059998.1, forward strand.
CAGCGATTGATTGCTTTGTGATGTGATCGGCATGGAAACAATTTTATTGCTTTCTGCGCTATCCGATGGGCCCAAATTGTGTGGCAATGTTATCGATAGTGGAAACGGCGGTGTGCCATCGTTATTGTCAATTTTTATCATGTACTGGCGATCCGTTGGCATTTTACTATCGCCAACATTGGCCGCAGTCAGAGTGTCGCCGTTTGATTTGGTGGTGATCGATTTGACATTGCCATCTGAAAAAGATGCCATCGAAGCATTTCCACCCTCTACCGAAGGTATTGTAAACGAAAAAGCCTGAAACGATTTCAAATGGACGAACAAACATGTGATTATGAGTGTTGTTTTTATTCATGATTTGTGTTTCTGTATGTGTGTGTGTGTATGGTTGGTGTGAATTGTTTGAATTGTAATATGAATTACTTTACTCACTCGATTGTGCGACATATCTGAGTTTTGTACATATGGTATGGTGACCATTATATCACTTGGCTGCGTTGTATTTAGGCTGGTTGGCATGTCATACGGTGTGGTACTCTGTGGTGGTGGCGGCGGCGGCGGTTGCGTTTCGTCCGTATCCATAAAATCTTCATCGTCCATAATTCCACATAATTTCATGACATTTGCCAAGTCCAATTTTCCAGTGCTTGTTGTTAGAGGTGGTAACTGTGATGTTTGATTCGATTGTGCTGTAACTGGTGCTTGGCTCACGATGGGCGGATTACTATAAATAGCAATGAAACGCGATCAATTATTATTTGTTGTGCGTTACGCGATGTGCGTACATTATAGTTGACGATGGCTTCATGGTAACTGAATATTATCCATCAACACAATTTTAATATGTTCGCCCGTTGGTTCGTTCGATTTGTTCACTTACCTCGTCTGTACAATTTTGGCATGGCTTTGTGCTTGTGATGTTACGACCGCCGAATGCGGAGTTTGTATAATTGGTGCCGGTTGCTGACTTGTTGAATCTTTTTTCGGTTTTGGTTTTTTCGGCTTTTTGGCAGGCTTTTTTGTTGTGGGTCGACTGTCTACTTCAGTGTGGGATAGCTCAGATGTGGGTTGCTGATAGAATTATTGAACAATCAATCAAATTGAGTATCGGGAATTTTTTTGTTTTTTTGTTTGTTTGTTTGTTTTTATACTTAATGCGAGTCAAGTGTGTTACTTTGGATTTATACATATTTTCAAAGAATACAAGAAGGAAATGATTGAAAAGCCAATGTGTTTACCTGTGAAAATATTTGATTTTTTGGCGAATCAGGAACAACAACTGCATTAGTAGGTAGAATGGGTGTTGGATTACGAATTGGCTCTGGCGTGGGAATTGTTGTCGGAATTAACTGGGTTTGTTGCGGGGGCACAGCGATGATTTGCGATGAGGGTAGTGGTTGTGCAACAGAAACCTTATGTTTGAAGGATTTTTTCCAATGGAAAAAAAATGTTAGCAAATTTTTGTTCGAATGGATTTGGATTTGTGCGTGTGTTTGTGTTCGTGTAAACGAAATGTGTGAGCAAACAAAAGCAGACCAAAAATAAAAGTGTGCGGCATTAAGATATGGAGGGCATATCAAATTGACAAATGACCGATTTTCTTTATCAGGACATTTATTACTTACATTCTGCGATGTTTGTTGCGTTGTAAATTGAATGTTTGGTCCAGTCACGACCATATCAGATGATTGTTGTGGTGGCGGCGATTGAATGTATGTGCCAGTGGCCGTTGTGGCCAATTGCTGAAAATTGGTGTTGCCTAATTGATTGAATTGATTGAAACCGGTGACATTTTGTTGAAACTGTGCTGGTATTTGCGATATAAATTGGCCATTCAAACCGTTTGGCATTTGAATTTGTGCCAAATTCCCATTGAGTTGTATTTGAGCCATGCTCCGTCCAATGATTTGACCACCACTGATCGCGGCGATCTGTTGTGGTGCCTGCGATGTGAGGCCTTGCAATTGATTCAGTGGATTTGTGGTTTGAGCTTTGATTCCTTGCAAATTTTGCTGAATTAAATTGGACTGCGATGAAACGATAAACGTCGGTGTCGCAGTCGCTAATTGCATTTGCCCATTTGCATTGACAATCCGAAGCAACTGTTGAGGTTGCTGCGGTGTCTGAATCTGCGGCCGTGAATTATGTATCACGGCAATTTGCGGAGTTGGTGGCCTTAAAATTAATTGAACACCTATTTGATTGAAGAACAAAAAAAAGAAAACAAATAACACATAACAAAATATTATTTAATGAAATGAACCAAATCTATGGCTTATCCTTTCTCATCTGTGAGTGTAAATGTAAATGTAATAATGTTTTACACATACCCTGAGGTGCATTCTGTTGAAGGATCACTGGAGCATTTTGCTGAAGCATTTGATTTAGCAGCAATTGATTCAAATTCGGTAAAATGATGGGTGATGCTTGTGGAGCTGGGTGTTGTGCTGTTGATAAAATATTTACAAAATTCCATTTTAATGTTAAATGAAAATTCAAATTACGCTCTTTTTTTACGGAACTATTTTCATTTATAATTTCGTTGCACTTATTTCACTTCTATTTATTTCTGCTCAAACTTTATTTTAACAATCGCTTTTTTTTGTCATTGGTTAAAAATACTTTCATCGCTCAGATTTATATTATAAATAGCGTCATATTTTGTATGGAATTTTACAAAATTTGACAAAACGGTGACCAAATATTACCTGTTGTGATCAGTGGTGCGTTTGGTTGTGGTGTTGGCGTTTGAGCCGATTGCATGGGCTGCGTATTCAATTGTGGCTGAGTAGGTTGTTGTTGTGGCGGCGCCTGCTGCTGCTGCTGTTGCTGTTGCTGTTGCTGTTGCTGTTGCGTTAGATTAGGTTCACATTGTGCTGTTGACATTGAAATCGTGTTTTTAGGTTGCGTGATCACAGTACTGCTGTTTGAAATGTTCGGCTGTTGGACAATAATAAACAGAAATGTTAGATAATTCTTTCAAATCGATTCGATTGATGCTGATTGAGAATTGCTCAGTGATTCAAAACAGTATAGAGTGAAATTGCTGATTGAGAGACAAACTGTTTTACCTTGGGTAATATTTGTGGTGGTAATTTATTTTGCTTAACTGCTGTATTCGAATTAGGAATTTGCACCTGATTGCCAGGCTGCTGAATAACGGCACCACCTAAAACCGGTTGATAGGATATCGGCGTGGAACTATTTGAATATGCAATCGACTGAACTGGTGGTGGCGTTCGAATGTTCTTTGCAAATAAATCTGGAGAGATAAATCCAAACCGAAAACAGATTACGAATGAGATTCAAATGAAGAATCGAACCAATGTAAATGTAATATATGGCGAATTTCAATGATTTAAATTTACCTGTGCTCGTGATTATATTGCTGGTTGCTGTTGTGCCAGCTTTTTTCGTCGACGACGCCGACGAGGAAGCTTTGGAGTTGCCTGTGTTAACAGATCCACTTCCATGCTGATTAACAGCGGTTCGTTTACCCTTCTGTAAATTGCCAACAATTATATGGTATCAATAGATGTAAATTTCGATATTTTCTAAATGTGATTTAGATGAGCGCGCGCAATGTCAATCGGATGCAACTTACCTTATTTAATGAAATATTGTTGGATCCAACTAAAGTTGTATTGAATTCATTACCGACTACGCCAACAACAGTTGTGGCAGCAGCCGGTGATTGAGTTGGACTCGGTCTGAAAACCACAGCGCTTGTATTTGGGCTACTGATTTGATTAAAAGATTGACGCCGTATTGGCGCAGATACCTACGAGAAAATCAACAAAAAACAGGAGCAATTTCGGTGTACGTGTGAGTGAGTTTAGTTTTATTCGTTTGAGAAAATGAAAGCGTCTTCAATTTTATTAATATTCAATTTAAAAACATGTATCACAATTACTCACGTTGTCTTGGTTTGAATTATTTCCTATAACAATCACATCGGATGACTGAAATGGTGATTGAGACGGTGATGGTTGTAGTCGTGGGCTAGCTGGTATTGAAGGTGATGGACTCGGCGTTAAAAATGACCCCGTCGGGGATAATATTCCTTAAATACACAAACAATCAACAATGTCATAACAATGTATTTTATTTATATTCCAACAATGTATTCATTTTGGGTAAACATAAAATTTGATTGAAAAAAAAAACAAAAAACCAAAATGCAGAGATAAGAAGATTCAATTGTTCAAATTGTTTATCCAGTCGAAATGCTTAAATCGGCAGCCAATGTTTTATTCGCAAAAATTATAACAATCTTAAACTCTTTTGTTTATTATTACAATTCATAATGATTTGCGTTCACGTAAAATTTGATTTTTATTCTATACTCATCAATGTTTGAATTCGATCGATGTAAATATTTAAGCACATATTCAACAAAAAAAAGAAAGAAAAAAAAACAAACTTGAACTGAATTTGCATCACTCCGAATAAATTGTCAATCTTTCCATTCCAAACGAAACGAAACGAAATGGATAGACTTAAGAGGAAAACTATTTTCTACATAGATTTTAACATACTCATTCATGCACAGATCGTTTGCCGTACGAATTTCCTTGACTTACAATTTCGATTGATTTATTTGCTTTTGGTCGTGTTTCGGTGTTTTCCGAACGCGTTTTACCGCGAGAAATATTGAATGCGTTTGTGATTGGATTTTTGGGAAATTTCGTTTTAATTTATCTGAATGGCCCAAGCAAATTACATCAATTGAAATGGTATATTGAAAAGAAATGGTAACAAATTGAAATCGTATTGTTTGTTGGCTTTTGAAACAAAAATCTTCAATATTTTTTTCACATCTTTTGGAAATCGGTGCTCTGAATTCTATGAAAACATTTAACTTGTGATAAACAAGAGCCACACACAAAAAAACGAAACGAAACGAAAATGAATTGAAAATCACAGCACACGCAGTACACAACAAATCAATGAAACTTTTCACGTTTTCTATTTATTTATTTATTTGAAATCAGCACTTTTTTCCCCGAATTTATTATTTCTCTTTTTTTTCCCGTTGATCAAACACACACATTTAATTCAAGAAATCGACATTTATGTTTTGCGACTGCGACTCTTTTTTTCTTCACTTCGTTTTTTTTTCTCTCGCTCTCGAACTGCGTGTGTGTGTGTATCATAAATATGCATCCGTATACGATGGAATAATATGAGTGTGTTGGGTATTGTTTTCGATGCTCTGAGAATGCGTGCATAGGTTCATGTGTTCGTATACCTCGGCTCTATCTGGTGTCGTGCGTGTGTGTTTTACTATTTGATATTAGGGAAAAATGTATTACTGTGAACAATAATTATACAATGGCGACAGCCATGATACATGAACACGTTGTGTATTTGTTGTGTTCGCTCTTGGTGTGTTTGCGCATTTTATTTATTAGGCTACGGTTTTGCTGTGTGTCGTAGATGTCGATGTGTACGTGTTTTTGATGTGTGAATGCGCGTTTGTGTGCTCTTCGGATATGGGATTTAAGTGCTACAGAATTCGACTCTCTGTGGCACAGTGAGCTTTCTCCTCTTTCCCTTTGTCTTTACACCACAGTTTTTTTTCTCTCTTTTTTTGCTGTTGTTGTTGTTGTTGTTGTTGTTGTTGTTGTTGTTGTTGTTGTGTGTGGATGGAGTGGAATCGACGGATGGAAATGAATGAAACAAAAAATCGAGTATATATTGTGTAGAAGGTAAAACGCTGTCGCTAGTGAGTATGAACTCGCAGGCTAATTGGAAGCAAAGTTTATCAACGACGAAATATTATCTACGTAAGGTAACCCGATATGCGTACTTAATGTGATTACATATTTTGATTTCCGTACTTAAAATCGGAGTTTTCGTCGGAAAAACGTGAAAATGTGAAAATCGCATTTCAATCACATCCTTCTTTTATTTTTGTGCACACCGCAATTTTCATTTTGGTAACACTAATTTTGATTTTTATTGGTATGTGAGTGTAGATTGATGATTTTCAAATAATTCTCTTGCTGTACAATTGTTTTCCACATTTTTTTTTTCAACAATTTCGAACGATTGTTGATTATTTTCTTTTGAATTTAACATATTCTCAGATTATCAATCCATTCATATCCAAATTAAATCCATTTGTCATTGTTTTCTGTGTTTTTTGTTCTTCCATGTGTTATTCCTGTAAATGATGAGAGGTTCAGCTGTATTTTTCATGTGGTATTATCCTGTGTAGCATCGTATGTCCTTGCTCCAAATTGCATTTCAACTTAAGATGAACATAAACATCCTTAATGCCTTCGTTTTCCACGTGTATTTTTATGATTAAAATCGCACATTATTGATTTGTGATCGGCACGACAAACTCGCATTACATGTACAAATGTACATCATTAACAAAAATAACATCAACAACAATAACAACAACAACAACAACAATTATTGATGTTTTATTTATTGGCATTCTGATGCGATGCGATGTTGATGTAGTTTGTCTATTGTATGCGAGATGGCGGCATCCAATGTTGCATCTTCTTGTGATGAAGCACACAACATAGACAGCCCAGACATCTGAATGATCGAATCATTTGCATCAAAACTATTGCAGTGAAAGATTCCATTTTTGTCATATTAAACTATCTGATTTAGCATTTCAAGCATTCAAATTGATTTTGATGGGTTGCGTGGAGTGAAGTGTGAGCATTTGTTTGTTCCCTCGTCAAAATCCATTGAAAAGGACAAGCACGGCACGTATTTTAATACACATACACACATAGACACATAGGCACCCATACACACATACGCATGAGAAATTTTGGTTGAGATCGTAAACACTAACACGAGTGCGCTACGATTGAATGAGGTGTGTAGTTGAACAGCAGCAATAGCAGTAGCACAAGCAGCAGCAGCAGCAGCACCATTTGGCAGTAGGAGCAACCACAAAAAATGTAATAATAACAATGTGCATGCACGGCGTACGCATATTCTGAACTATGATGGCACAAAACACCATTGAATTTTGGTGTTTGCCGTGGCTCAATTCATACACCTCTCATACATGTATCACGTACAGCCTGACTCAAATGTTGACAACAACAATGTTCATTCGCTGTATAAGCATCACATTATCGGAAATAGCTAAAACATAAAATTGGTGCAATTTTGGATGGAAAACAAGCCAAAACCATGTATACAATCTCAATTCACCGAAACGATGGCTGATGATTCTTTTATTTGCGATTTTAAGCGCCGATTTTGTGCGATGACCGATATAATTTTCTTCACGAAATGTCAGGCAAAAAAATGCGTGCATGTGAAAAAGTAGTACACTCACACATGTGTCACAACAACAACAAAAAAACAACTAGCACCGAAATTTTTTTTGAACGAAAAACTCAATCCTGTATGGTTCTTTCACACTTTTTTTTACTCTTCACTTTCCCTCTTTTCTATTTATTCCACATTCACTTGCATTTCATTTCAAAACAATTTTATCACATGATAAACCATTTCCCATCGCGCGTTAACACATTACAATTTCGTTTCGTTTGGTTTTTTTTTTTTAATTTTATTTTTATTTTAATAAATATCTACCAACGTGCATCGATAAGTACACGTAATTTGTTTGATACAATACAAATATATTGCGTTTATGCACCGATATAGCATACGAACTGGCCTCAGTGAGAATCTCTGTCTCTTTCTTACTCTGCATCTAAGCAACTACAAACGTAAAAACATAGAAATGGCAAAATCATCTCTCTGCTTTTATTTCCATTTGGTTTGACACACACACAAAAAAAAAAAATTCACCTTGTTTATCCAAAGAAAGTCTTCGGTTCATTGGCGTTTATGTGAATTTTCACCGCCGAAAATTCAAATGATTTGGATTTTGCCAAATGTGTGCAAAACACAAATCACTGAAATTTACAGGCAGCACTTCTTTGATTTGATCAATCTCATATTCTCTTCGGATATACTGTTTATTGTATGAGAAATTATTTTTTTTTGTTCCTTTACAAAAAGCACATTTTGTCTGGTCTGAATGAATGGAAACTTTCAATTGAACA